>MNCI01012079.1:693899-727830 GCA_015680685.1 Gnetum montanum
TCACGCCGCGAGATCTGTAAATATTCAGAGTGTAAATATCCAACCGGACACTAGTTCTGGCGATAACTGTACAAAAAAGAGACCCTTTTTCAGAACTAGGAGCCCGAATAGGCTCTTGCAACAACAAGGGGACGAGTACATGTATAGGCCTCTAACTACTAACACTTCAGAGCACCCTTCAGTCCAAGGGAATGTAACGCATACGGTTATGTTAACACATGCCGTAACTGACTGGATCAAGGTAGGCCACCTTCCCAAGAAACTAACTGATCCTGGGAGTCCCTTTATTCATTTGCAGATCGCTGGAAATGCACCACATCGAGCTCTTCTTGACTCAGGTTCCGGAGTCAACTTAATTTCGCGAAAGATGTATCATGCCTGGAACCTTCCCCAACTTAAGAAGAGCAACATCCAACTAGAGCTAGCAGACCAGTCCATCACTATTCCCTTGGGTTTAGTAGAGGATATTATCACCACTGTGTGTGGTTGGTCCTACCCAGCAGATTTCCTAGTGATCGATGTTAACAACAATGAAGGGGACTTCCCAATTATAATGGGAAGGGCATGGCTAAGCACAGTAGATGCATGCCTTAGGATCCGTGATCTTTCCTTGGAAATCTCCAAGATAAACATATGTGGAAAGATCGAGAAGAGGATAGTTCCATGCATCACATACAGTGATTCATCGGGTGATGACACGGAGGAAATGTCTCCATGTCACAGGTGTGCCCAGGAAACTCTGCAACAAAGATGCCTGTATGTAGCAACCACACAAGAAGTAGTAGACACCCCGTGGTTGACAGCTTCTCATAAGAGCAAACAAATATGCATGGAACGAACTGAGGCAACTCATGCCAACAACCGTGGCATAGACACATTGGAACGTGAGCGTCGCCAACTTCCAACCCTGAATTTAAGATCATCAATTGGGAGAAGTTGGGCACTGCTTAGAAATTCAAATAGGCGCTCACTACTTCGGATCTCTCCCTCACAACTCAGTCATGGGGGAGATGGCCACCTATGCTAATCATATGGGGCCCTCAGTTCTTTTTCAGTTTTTGTTTTACACATTTTTGTTTTACAACGTTTTTGTTTTTCACATTTTTGTTTTACAATTTCTTTAACTTTTCTAATTTTTGTTTTACAAATTTCTTTAACTTTTCTTGTTTTTGTTTTACAACATCGTTATATTTTTCTATCTTTTTGTGTGTGTGTGTGTGTGTGTCATCCATCATGTAAATTCGTCACCCAATAAGTGTTCGGGCCGATGGGATGAACTGTTTTTCATTAATTGCTAATGTTTGGTTTTTACCTTTAAGTTACATTGTTGATACTAAGGTATGTTCTTTTGATATGGCAGGCAATGAGATCACTTCATCCATCCATCCATCAAGTCTATGGTTTCCCTTGGCTTGGAAATGTACAGTTCCCTTCCAATAAGAACTTTAACGAACCAGTGACTGGGCATTTCTCAAACTAAGGAAGGACTCAAGGATTTGAAACGGGTGTGACTTCAAGGGAACTTGGTGCTCTTGTGTTGGTCATTCACTTGGGTGCTTGGATGTTTTCTTCTTGGGTTTTCTTACCGTTCCGATGTAACCCAATAATCGGAAGCTGAGACAATAAAAATAAAGAAGTCTTTGCATGGTGTGGTCCCCACGCATAAAAACACAAAACAAGAAAAAGAAGAAAAAAAATGAAAAAGAGAAAAAAAAAAAAAAAAAAAGTGAAAAAGCTAAAAAGCTAAAAGTGAGGATTCAAAGCACACCCCTTAGACGGAATAAATTTGGGCTGCAAGCACTGGTTATGGAACCAAAGTGTTCCCTCTAACTAAGGCCCTTCTCGCTTCCCATTCTCTCTGTTGTTTCGTCGGAATGGTGGTGGCTTCTCGAAGTTGCATCCTTGTTACCCAAGTGGATGATTTAACCAACTGCATTGATGCGAAGTCACTGGAAGTGGTTGGTTTGAGGCCAGAGTTGGAATGAGATTCGCCAAGTCACATTAATCATGAAACACACAAGGGGCTGTACACCACCTTGTTCTTGGGATTCCATTCCACTTCTCTTCTTCCCATCCTTCTCTCCATTGTTCACCTCATTGCCGGTTGTATCATTGTATATACTTTGGTTGATGCTTTGTTTTCTTTTTGGTAAATTCTTACGGTTAAGACTTTAACTCTTTTTCCAAAGGACATTCCCAGAGCCCACGGACTCTTTGAATGTGGGATTGTCAGGGCATTAAGGGCATGAGCCTGCTTTGGGGAGGACCCACTGACATTCCTATTTGGAACATTAGTTAACTTCTTTTCCTTAACGTTTTGCAATTAATTAACATTTTTGTTCATTTCCATCATGACATCCTTTTTATCGATGCCATAGTTGTCCCTTTTTACCTATCATTCCTATTCCTTTTCTCTCTCCATTCTAACGCTACCGGAGGTTCGCGATTAGTCATGGGGGTACGGGGCCTGATTTTTCGATTTTTATCCTAAGCCCCGGATTTTTTCGTTTTTCTTCCTAACCCCTATACCTTCGGTAGTCATCATCTACATTTTCCCAGATCCATATTAGCCATACCACAACTTAGCCAAGGAACCTAAACCGAAGCAAGGTATGCTTTACTTAATGATTCAATTACCCTTGCTAATATATGATTGTGTTGTGGGTGCAGATGGCAATCTTACAACAATGGAATGGATTTGGAGCAAACACTTGGAATGGAGCAGTGCTGAAGCAGCATGCAAGGACTGGAACTGATAATGCGCTTACAGATGGACAACGAAAGGCGCAATCTAGGCGTTGGCAGCAACAAGACTCTTCTTCTTTCTTCTCTTCTATTCTCTCTCCTCTTTTCTCTCAGCTGCCAACTGTGGCCTGATGTCATTGTAATAAGGTGTTCACCCATGTTGTCATGAACACCAGTTTTTGTCAAGTCTTGTAATAAAGACCGTTCACATGTCATCCCATTAGTTCCATTTTCCCTAATAATCCCATACCTACCTGATATTATTGTAAGGAACTCGAGGACGAGTTTTCATTCAGTCATGGGGGTATGATGAGACGCGGTTTTCACTAGGCCGCGATATCGCGGACGCGATATCGCGTCTTCTCCTGCGATATCGCGTACGCGATATCGCGTCCCGCCGCCATATCTATAAATAAGAGGCGGCACTCCCTTCATTTCCCAATCCTGGCTAGTGTAGCGAAGCTCTGGCAGATTGATCACTCCAGAGTTAGAATTTTTCCCCATGTGCCCGCAGTAGGAGTCCTAGAGTGAACGGCTCTTTATTCGAGCAGCTTGTAACCTGAACCCAAGTTGTGTACGGCAATAAAGACGAACTTGTTTGGATAAACCTTGCAGCACGTGGTTTCATTTATTGCTTTATTTCCTGCTTTCCTAGTGCGTTCAAGTACGACTTGATTACGAGCGTCTACGGACGTGTACGGCTAGTCAAGGAATCGGCTGCTTGACGCAATGCATGAGTACGACTCAATTACGAGCATTGGATGCTTGGTAACCCAGTAGCGTATTCCAGGATTCTGCGCTTGGTAACTCCCGGGTCTAATGTGTACGGCTAGTTGAGGAATCGGCTGCTCATTGCTAGGCTAGATCGTGTGATAAGTACGACTTAGTTACGAGCACCCACGGGTGTGTACGGCTGGCTAAGGAATCGGCTGCTTATCACACGTAGGCTAAATAGGTGCCTCAGTACGACCACTTCGAGCACTTGCGTTACGTGTGGCGATCCCAGTAACGATTAGCGTTTGGTAAGCTGCAGTTGCATAGTTCAGGGTGTGTCCGGTAAGTGGGAACGGATGCTGACGCTAGTTAATTTAGACTTAGATCTTAGTTAGAGTTAGTTTAGTTTTCTCAACCCTTTCTCCTGGTAGCATAGAAGATAAGCCGAAAATACCAAAAAAATCACATACCTCAGACTTGCTTAACCATACACCGTGACACATACAAGCAAGCCTGGGAAGACAACGAACGATTAACCCCAAGTGTTTCTTGTGGCGTTAAGGCATTTAGTCTGTGGAGTTCGACCGGATCGCGCGTGTACGCTCGTATTCGTATGGTGGAGTGTAGGGGTACCTCGCCACTCATCAGGCTGTATTAAGCTTCTTCAATTTTTTGTCTTATTTTTTCATAAAACTACGTCAAAACTTTGTAAAACATCACTGTGGCATTTAGTGTCATGTAAATAGTCAAGATAGTCATGCATAGTCAAATTTACCTTCTAATTTTGTAAAGGACTCTACCCTCATTTTGTTTTGACTCAACGACAAGCTTCCAATTAGTCGTGGGGGTATGATAAAGTCAAATTTTGAGTCCAAATGACATCATAGAAATGATTTCATTAATTCACTGTCACTTCTCATGATACATCATTATTGATATGATGTCTCGAGATGTGTGCAGCCCTATAAATATGACACTTTGATGCACAAGCCAATACAAAATTCATTACACCCTTAGGTAGACACTTGCAATTTGTTTTTGTAACTTAGGAGTAAAATTGAATGCCCACAATGTGGTGTTAAAAAGCGAATAGAGTCCTTATTCAAGCATATTGTACTTGGACATAGTTTGTGAATGATAAGAAAAATTGAAGATATTTTGCATCATTGCATCATCACTTAGTTTAATTTCTATTTACTTAGAATAATATTCCCTATTTTCTTAGTTAACACTTTACTTTCTCAAGCACTTTACTTTACATGTGTAATTAGTACATTAGCATGGGTACAACTAGTTCCAAATGTTAAGTGTAGTTGTCTAGTAATCCCCGTAGTGGTATTATTTGATTTTCTTAGTAATAATTCCACTTGGTAATCCTAGTGGTAGTTGCATCTATCCAAGACACGATTGGACTAGGAACAAATACCTACTACTTAGGATAGAATAGATTTACTTACTTTTTATTACCTAGACATAGAAATTATTTTCATCTCATTATGTCTATTCTTAGGAGTTATTTGGGCCATCCAACATCAAGTGTCATATGCCTCACTACAAGCTAAATCATACACTTCAATTTTAATAGCTTGAACCGAAAGACAACAATCATGAGCTTGAACTCAACTACTAGCATATCAACATTGATCATCCACATATTACAATCAGGTTGCGCGTGAACACTTGTAACTTGTATGGTTGGATGTTGGATTACTCCACTACTCATTCATAGTGGTAAGATTTTTGGTTTGAAATCTCCAAGTTATGGTTTCGATTCTAGTGGGCAATGCTAAGGTATAAAGTTCTATTTGACTAAATATCTTAGGATACCTGTATTTCAATTATTTTAGGTACCAACACCCACCCCCACAAAATAGCCTAAATAATAAAAGCAAAAACAAAAAAATTAAAAAAAAAATAAGTAGTTTCAATACCAACAATTTGTAATTGGTAACATTGTCCCATACCATACCCAAAAGGTGGTTGGTTTAGTGAAATTTTTGTTTATACAATGAGAAGTTCAATCCATACTACCATACACCCATCCATGATGTAAATTTTCCTTTTAGTCTCTTAAATAAAAGAAAATCTAATAAGTTTAAAATTTAATAACAATTTTTCTAACATTGGGTTATGGCTTAGAAAACCAAATTATCTTATAGGAATTATGAAACTACTGTATTGGATGTTTATACCAGAAGGTGATGTGCATGAGAAGTGGGGTGTTGTGGAAGGGTAAGGGTGTCAAAGTAGAATAGTCTTTTAAACAATAATTACCTTTAAAATATATAGTTAGAACTTTATAACTTATCATGAACCTTTGAACTTTTAATTTAAGAGTTTTTCTATTAGCAAAACGAGAATAGATTAATTTAGTGTTAAATTACACAATGAATTCCTTAATTTCAAAGTGCAATTGTGTTTTAAAATTACTTGCACAGTTACTTCCTAAATTTTTATTTTAATATTTTAAAAATAAGAACCCTTGTGGTTGTTTGCATGCCGCTAACCCCATCTGCTTCCCGTTACCGTAATTTCATGGTTCATGTTTTATTTATTTTTTAGAAAATTTAACCTTAATTGTTTTTGGGTTGCTATAAAAGAGAGTCGGTGTTTTATTTATTTTTTAGAAAATTTAACCTTAATTTTTTTTGGGTTGCTATAAAAGAGAGTCGGTGAACCTCTCTTGGATTACGTATTTCTAGCAAAGCCGATACTGAAATCAAAACGACGTATCCCTCAAATCCGTTAATTCAAGGTCTGTTATATACACACCTCGACACAGCCATGGTCAGAATTCGTGGTCACAATCCACTGAAGTACATAGAAAATAGCTTTGGCCTGCTGAAAAGAAGGCAGATGCAGAAACCAGAAAAGCTCTTAAAGCTGAACGTGGTGAAGGCAATGTTTTTAGGTACCCACAAGATACCGAAACTATGGTTTATCAAGCCTAAATACTTTGTGAAAGTTTACATCAACAGGAATCACAGAGCTACAACCAAGTCTGCGAAATGCAGGGAGCTGGACGGCACTCCAGCATGGTTTGAAACCATTTCACTCAAAGATGTTGAGAAGGATCTTGACAAAAGTTATGGAGAAGAACCAGCTTTATATTTTGATGTATACGTCAAAACCTTCCTGGGATACAAAGAATTTGTAGGCACTGCTATTTTCCCCATTGTTGATGTGCTTCTGAATCCAGATACCACCAATGTCCAGATGGATTATGACATTGGTGAGTATTGGAGTTATATTATGAAAGATGCTAGCAGGATTGGTGAACTGTATTTATCCCTGCCTGATGATTCTTTGATTCTTTTGAGAGAGTTTTTTTCCTATGGAGAAATGTAAGGTCACACTACCTTATGTTACTCTAGATGATATTAGAAAGCTCCTTCTGAATGGGATTGTACCTGAAGTTACTGTAGCCGATGCTTAAAAGATTGGTGAGAGGAAAAAAGATAGCTAAGAAAAGGGAATATCCTTATTCTTCCCCAAAAATTTATGAAGCCAGGAAAGAAAATGACCCATATTCTTCCCCAAGGGTCTACGGAGTCTGTTGAATAAACAGTGTTTATTATATTAGCATAACCATAACTTAGTGTTATTTGATCAATTCAGTGGGGTTCTTCCTACGCAATTAGACAAGTTGGTTACATTAGTATACAAATTTTGTGTAAGCGAGAGTTTTGAAATTTAACTTAAGGATTTTGTTTTGGATAGGATAAAAGCAATGTGATGAGTTTTAATTATAAATCTGATTTTGAATTTTATTAAATCTATCAATGCTTCTGAATTTAAACGAAGTTATGCTGCATTTTGTAATAGCATGAATCAAATCATCTTCTTAATATTTAGTCTTCTTGTGTTATTGTGAGGTGTTAGACTTTCTAAGAGTTGACAAATCCTAAGGATATGTTTAGAAAATACTTAAATTTCCATCTTATTTTGGCCAAGAGGCCAACTCGTCTCACGTGATAGGGAGGGAGGGGGAGTGCATTTGTCGCCCTCCACGTAACACACCATGTGTAGGGGAGCCAAAGAGTCACTATAGGGGAGCTGAATCTGAAAAGTCAAAAAGCCAAAGAGTCACTGCAGGGGAGCTAAATCTCTATTCAATTGATGCCCCCGACCCTTGGGCTCCCCATTCGTCTCTTCATATTTCCTCATGCACATGCACCACGTAAGATCCCACAAAATGAGAAAAAACATAAATCGAAGAGCCACACATTTTCATATTCTGTTGCGTAGAATGTGAACCAAAGAGCCATAGCTTTTCGTATTCCCGCTGCTACACACATAAAAAAGCCAAACACAACCAAACGCAGAATAGGAATGGGAATGGAAATGAGAATTCCATTTTCATTCTTTCTTCATCTCCATCTACAACTACTGATGTAGGCCTTCTGGCCCAATCGAACTAGCTTCGATGATGCCAGCTTCAGAGCTCTGCAGGAGCGCTCGAAAGGCACCTACGATGGTGGCCCATCCTTCAGCTGCAATAAGAAGTTCATCGACATGCACTTCTTCAACCAAAGTAGCAATAAGGCAGTAGGCCAATCGGCCCTTACTACATCCTCGCTCAACACCGAGGGTCATGACATGCACATGTCATTAACAATCACTGACAACACCGTGGTTGACATCAGTGTGCTTGACTATGTCAACAACACTACCCACAATATGGCCTGGCTTGCACGGATCGTCATCTACAAGGTCTGGTGGGACTATGGTTGCTTTAGCTCCAACATCCTTGCAGCCATGGATGCCACTCTGTCTAATGACATTGACATGCTTTCACTCTCACTTGGCAACAACCCATAGTAATACTACACCAACAACATTGTTATTGGTGCCTTCACCACTACAGTCCACTATCACATCTTTGTCGCTTACTTGCCCAAAAACTCTAGACATAGCGTTGACATTGCCTCAAATCTTATGCCTTGGATCATGACCATCGTTGCTAGCACCCTTGACCATGACTTCTCGGCCATCACGGTGCTCACCAATGGCAGTGAGTATGCTAAAACCTCACTCTACTCCGAGGAACTGCTACTAGAAGACCCAAATATCACACTCATCTATACTGGAAACACCAACTTCGAAGGTAATAAAAACACAAACTTCTAAACCTGTGGTAGCTTGGACCCTGGAGGTAGAGGAGGTGTGAATCATAATACAATTTTTGTTCTAATAGCTAAAAGATCCCTTCATTTAGGTTTCTTTTTCTTGGATAAAATTTATATATGAATTAGGCCAATATGTTTCCTAAGCAGCTTTGTCTAAATGTATGTTTTAAGCATAAAATTTTGCAAGCAGGGGCAAGATGAGGGGAAAAGCCAAAGGCATTTGAGAAAAGATGGTAATGGCTACAATTGAAGCTACAGACTGAGGGGAAGGGCCTTCTAAAGTTTCTATGTTAATAATAGTCTTTGATTATTGGAATCTCTTTCTAGAAACAAACTTTCTGCCACTCTTTTTATGTGTGTTTTTGTTAATTTTTTATAATGAATTGTAACGTGTTGAACATTACATTTTGATCATTTTGTGCAATTTTCATAGTTTCAATTCAAGCTGAGCTCTTTTGTCATCAATACTTAGCATGTCTTCCTATACATTTGCATTCCCAATGAAAAAATATTCCAAACTTTGGTTCTGTTCTTTTTTCAATGTTTTCTAGAGTGGCAAGGAATTCTGAAATTGTAATTTTCTACTACTATCTTAAGTAATCTTCTTTTACTAGACCCTTTTTCAATGTAAAGGAACATTTGTAAGTTCATTTTCTCTTTATTTCATTGTATATTTTGTGTAGGTTTTATCATTTTCATGGTTGTGCTTTGAAATTCAGCAATTACCATGGAATAGGTGCGTTCAGTTGTTATGATTGTAATTGCTTTTTCATTTGCAATATACATTTTAATAAAATGCAAAAGAATTACAATTTTTGCTAGCACATGAAAATTATTAACCAATTTGAGATGTTGGCCTGAGTTCGGTAATAATTTTAACAATTTTTCCTACTTATTGGAAGGACTTAAAGAGTTCAAATTTGATAATTTCTTCTTACCTTCTTACATGCAGGGAGGCCTTTTCTTTATGTACATATTCTTTGATTAATGGAATCTAATGGATGATATGGTTGTTAACCTAGTAAATTTTAAAAATGAGAACTTCTACACCTCTGGTAGCCTAGACCCCGGGAAGATCTCTGGCAAGATCATGCTATGATGATCCTAGCCAACGTTAAGGAAAATGATGACGAGCTCTCCACTGATGCACATGTCTTGCCATAATCATAAATAACTAATTATTTATAAATCTCCCCTAGCCAAAGAGTCATGGGAGCCAATGATTATATTTATCTCGATTATTCATAATCTTGGTTATATATAATGATATATTTATAATCATAAACATAAATGATTATATATAATGATTATAAACATTTCATCATAAATAAATTCAATTATTTATAATAATTTCATTATATGTGTCTTTTGGATAATGCTAACTGAGATATAATCATTATGGGTTAGCATTATGAATGAATAAATAATATCTCTAATATTATGGATTATGAGTAATATTTCATCATATTTTGGCTTTATTTATTATGAAATGTTATGAATCTTATAATCCATAATATCTCATATTATAATTATGGATTATTGCTCTAATTATAATAATCTCATAACATTTATTGGATTCCACAATAATTATAATATAATAATTATAAATGAGGTGTTAGCATCATTCATATCTTATCCATTGTAACAATAATGTTAATATACAAAAGCTTGTGATATAATAATAAAATTATTCATGCATTTGTAACATGATTTTTTATATCTCTATAAATGAATATGCATCACAAATATATGTTGCAGTGCCAATTTAATTTAATCTCTTTGTATTCTCTCACGTGCATGTGCCACATGCATGGAAGCTAAAGAATCAGTGCAGATGAGTTGAATCTCTACTCGATTAATGCCCTCTAATCCTTGAGCTTCTCATTTGTCTCTTTGTATTCTCCCACATGCATGCACCACATGCATGGGAGCCAAAGAGTCATTGCAGGGGAGCCGAATCTCTATTCAATTCACACCCCTCAACCCTTGGGCTCCCCATTCATCTCTTCATATTCCCTCACGTGTAGGGTCCAACATGGGTAATAATAAATATTTATTATTATAAATGGTGGGTAATATTGAATATTTATTATTATTATAAATGGTGATTATTATGGTTACAGTGATGATTATAATCATGGCAACGATTAAGGTGATGACGGTTATGGTGTGATGCAATATTTAAAGATATCGAAGTTATGCATCATGTTACAAGATTAAGAGGTGTAATATTGGTATTCATGCATTTTTAAAAACATGGATCCTATTGCTATTAGTCTCAATAGAGAACGTGAAGAACACTCTCTTCAAGATTAGCAACAACAACCATCTACTGCAACAAGTAGTACAACAACTATCTACTGCAACAAGTAATGCAATCTCTACTTATATGTGAAGGTGCAAAGGCAATGCTTACAATTAACCTTTGACTTGAAGTAAGATTGGTAAATGGCGCACTTGGCATGATTCACAGTATTATGTATCCTTAAGGTAAATAGCCACCTGCATTACCATTATATGTTATTGTTGATTTTGATTGCTACATCTGATGTGCCTTTGATAATGGTAATTCCCATCATGTGCCAATTGTACCTGTGGTCCGAGGAGCATCTTGTTAGTCACCATTACAGTTGGCATGGGCCATGACTATTCATAAATCTCAAGGAATGATAGTAGATAAGGCTACTATTCACATTGGTTCAAGAGAAGTTATGGGTCTAACATTTATTGCATTATCTGAAGTCAAGACCATTAATTCTTTAAATATTCATCCTCCTTTTCATGTGCAAAGACACAAAAATATTTTAGATGCTAAACATCTCCAAAGTGGAATTGCATAGGAAGTTCATTTTGCTCAGTTGGAGAATTAGGCATATTGAGTTCACACTTATCATTGTATTTTGTCTTTTGCTCAATTCTATTATATAGCTCTGTAATGTTTGTTGCAATAATTGTGCAATGTATTCCTTCATCAACATATAAGAAATATATAAAATTTTATTTTAACCAATTTATGTTTACCAATATATATTATTTAGAATGCAAATTGTGATGATAACTTAAAAAATAAAAAAACAATTAAATTCTACTCGTAGCCTGTGAAACCGCTACACAAAAGAACATATGGGTCTAACATTTGTTGCATTATCTAGAGTCAAGACCATTAATTCTTTAAAAATTCATCCTTCTTTCCATGTGCAAAGATACAAAAAAAATTTAGATGCTAAACATCTATAAGTAGAATTGCATAGGAAGTTTGTTTTACTCAATTGAAGGATTAGGCATATTAAGTTCACACTTATCATTGTATTTTTCCTTTTTCTCAATCCTATTATGTAGCCCTATAATGTTTGTTACAATAATTATGCAATGTATTCCTTCATCAACATATACGAAATATATAAACTTTTATTTTAACCAATTTATGTTTACTAATATATATTATTTGGAATGCAAATAGTGATGATAACTTAAATAAAAAAATAATTAAATTCTACTCATATCACACAAAGCCGCTCCACTAGCTTATATATATATATATATATATATATATATTGGNTAGCATTTTTTCTTTTAAAATCATCTAAGCCAATAAATAAATATATATATATATATATAAGCTAGTAAGTAAATAATTTAGCTATTAGGAAAAGCAATTGTTGGTTGTTAATTTCCCTTATACATACATATTGATCAAAATTGGGATGGTCTTTCTAATAATCTTTTTACTCAAAAAATTTCTATTGCTCTTTAATAATTAAGTACTCAATATTTGTAATATTACTTCTTTTCAGAAGAAAAGGCAATTATTTATGTTAACTTCTAGTGCATCATTAAGGTAGGAGGAATGTAAGTAAATGGTAGTAGCAAAAATTCATTTTGATCATTTTGTCTCAATTCTATTTCTAATATCTTTATTAATTTCACTATACCATGTTAACTATATAACTTAAAATGTATTTATAGTCATTCTTTCAATTTTCTATACCTCATAAGAAAATAACACATTTTAAAAAATTGTTAAAATTAATATCGCTTTGATGTAGACTTACTATGACTCAAAAATCATATGTTATTCCATAGGCTATTCTAATTTTAGTAGTAGCTCCTTCATACATGTTTTGAATTACATGAATTTAAAGAATACTTAACGTAAAATGCAATTAAGAAAATTATAAAACTAAGCCAACTAGTATAATGAAGGAAATGGGTCTGAATTTTATTGTCACCATGAAAATGTATCCAAGTACATCATCACTTGCATAAAACTCTATTCGATCCACTCGAGTTATGCTATGGGTACTCAATGACAAATTTGAACTTCTACGTAAACAAATTGATAAAGTTTGGCTATACTATTGACTAAATATTGCTATAAATGTTGTGAATACATACATTTATATAGCCATTTTTCGAGCTTGTTTCATCACTCATACGTTAATGAATCAAGGAATATGTCAATGTTGATGCATCAATATGACTAATTAAATCAACATTCATCAAAAGGATTTCTTGTAAACAAAGAGAGAAAACTCTTTCTAAAGACAAAAGAACACATCAATAAGAAATAATGAACAAATAGTAAAAAAAAAGTTAAAAGTTTCCTATCCTTAAGCCTTCAAAACAAATAAAATGTTAAAACTATAGAAAATAAATTAATTGTTCAACATTCATTAAGAGCTTTTTTGGTTGGTGCTCAGTCCAAAAAGCAACATTTTTGAGAAATTGATATCTAATTCTTAAAGATGTCATAGTTTTTGATAAATCAATTTTTGGTTGGCTACAATTATCGTGACTCCGATATCGTAGCTCTAATATTGTAGCACTAGCTACATCATCGTATATGTGATATCATGGGATGCGTGCCAGCCTATAAATACAACAATTATGTGCATGTATTAGCGATAGATTTGAGTCTATAGTAACAAAATTCTTTTAATTTGTTTCCATGAATTTAGTCTTTAGCACTTAGAACTGTATGCTCATAGTATGGTGTCAAGTGATTGTACAGTGTCTTCATTCGAGTGAATTGTACTTGGACATAGTTCATGACTGACAATAAATATCAAGATTACTTATCATCATTGCAGCATCCACTTTGTTTTCTTTCTATTTACGTAGAATAATTGTTCCTATTTTTCCTAGTTAATCATTTACTTTACAAGCACTTTCTTTTACATGTTGAATGTAAGTAGTATGGATACAACTAGTTTAGAGCACTAAGTGTTTATCTGGTAACCCAGTAATGTCATTACTTGGTATGCCCAATAGTGGTACACATGGTAATCCTAGTGATGACTACATGAGTCCAAGGCAAGTATGGTAGACCAAGACTAGATATCTATTGCCTTAGGATAGAATATATTTATTTACTATTTACATAGATTTAGAAACTATTTCCATTTCATCATGTTTAGTAGGAGTAGCAATGGCCCAACAACATCAGTTATCATATACCTCACTATGAGATAAACCATACACATAGACTTCACTAGCTCCGCATGGGAAGATAATGATCTATAACTTAAATCACTACTAGCATAATCACATTGGCTCATCCATGGATTACGATCTAGTCACAAGTGAACACCTGTGACTTGTATGGTTGGGTGTTGGATTACTCCACCGCTCATCAAATATGCTCATGCTGCTAAAAAATTACTGCCTATGAAACTTTCCATACTGAACTTTCTAAATAGAGTAGAAAACAAATGGTCAAAGTTTAAATTCAAAGAAATGAAGTAGATAAAATAGGCTAATCACCAAGAATTACTTTATTGATTCTTAGTTAAAAGTTGTTACAAATTCTCAACTTCCATTTTTTAAGCATGTTAAGTAATAGGACACTTAAACAAATATGAGAAAATGAGTTTTCACTTCTATAAAGAGGACATTAATTAGAAAAAATTCTCATATGTTTAAGATGATTATTGATAGAGAGACCTTGATGAATAAGATACCATAAAAATATACAAATTATAGGAAAGATAGGAGCATTCATCTTTCACTTTCCTCATCCAAAAGTGTTAGCCTAGTGATAAGACTCTTGATTTGACAACTCCAAGTCATGGGTTTAATTTTGGTAGGCAATGTTAAGTTATCAAGTGCTAATTGAACTATATATCTTGGGGTGTACCTATATTACAATTATTTCAAGATTCCAAACAATCTCCCTCTCCCTCTCTTATAACCCATAACATCCCAACATAGATATGAGTATCTCAACCACTATACTACATCCATGGATGTTGATCAAATTATTTTGGGTTTTAACATTTTTTTAAAATTAATTTGATGTTTCCCCACTACATCTATTTTTTTATCTTTGATTTTTCTCTAGCAGATCTAATTTTTATAGAATTCCCCTATAAGTGATTCTTACTTAATCCCAACTCCTTCAATCAATACTGATATTTTTACTTCTTTTATTGATGCAAATATTATGTTAATTTTCATAATGTAGATTTACAATTTGGTAAAAAAAATTATGACACCTTCCTGAAGTGATGTTAATGCCATAATAATATCTAATTTTATTTATTTTAATAATGGATATGAGTCATTGGTTATTGATTTTATGTCATGATATGTATTCATTCAAATTTTGAGTTACCTACCTCATAATCAAATTTTCTTTTCATTGTTAAATAATGTAATGCAAAAGCATAATATTCATATATTATTCTCATTTTTTTTGTTGATTGAGCTAGGTATTTCTTTGATGGTTCAACATCTCATAGATATAAAGTCATTTATACATAAGCATGCAATATTGATCAATTATAATTGGACTTTGGATTTTCATATTGAATCTAAAGAATATTTTAAAGTTTGATGTTTTGTCTAACTATTTTCTCTTTTGTTAATTTTTTTAGAAAATTAAGAAGAAAACTATTAGTCTTCTCTATCCCATTAACGACATGGAATCTATTTTTCTATACTATTTAGTCTTGGCACACATGAAGACTTTTATTCTAGAAATTATGTATTATAATCTTTCCCATTCTTGCAACTTTTTCATTGTTAACAGCATTGAGGGTGAAAAAATGCTATATGAAGCTAAAGATACAAAAAATGAAGTTATACTCAATGATTCGATAACAATAAAGAAAAATTAAGGCATTTTGTACGGACTAGAGCAAGTCGGGACTTCAAGTCTCCTTAAAGCAAGCTAATAAGAAGCAAGCCTTCCATGTTGAAGTTTAAAGAAGATGAAATCTCTCTATTAATATTTAGAGATACTCTATTGGCTACTAATACCTAGGTGAGAAGAAATCATAGAGTACAAAGGCAAGAATGGTTTGATGTTCAATGTTAAGAAGCTTGAATAGCTCTTCAATAGTAAACCAATCCTGAAGCAATTTAAGCATATAAAATTTTGATTCCCAATAAGAAGAGAAAGTTTCTTCTTGACAAACAAGTAAAATTATTACATTTGATTAAAATATAACCATGAATTTTTTAGAATATTTTTTTTACAAGCAAAGAATAAAATCTTATTTCACATTCAATGAGCTTCAAGCTTTCTATAAAGACTTATATGCAAAGAAAACAAAAGTAGAGCTAGTGCATAGTTCCAATTTTTGTTTGTATTTATCATTAGGGGAGACTTTAATAGGAATAAATAGACTAGCATCAAATAAACCTATGGATGCCTGATGTTTATATTCAAAATGCTAAAGTTGGAAGGTTCACTAGTTTGGAAAGCAATTTGGAAACAACTTAATCATGCATTAAAATTTGGGCTTGAAAGAAAATGGTACATTAGTAGGGTAATTGTTTTATTCTAGAAAGGTAGCAAGTCTAATTTAAATAATTATCGAATGATTGCCATCAATAGCATCCTTGGAAAACTCTTAGGTACTATTATTGAAGAGAAGCTTGGAAAATGAGTAAAAGAATGAAAGATATGTGCTATCTCACAAGCAAGTTTTCAGCAAAGTCAATCTATTGCAAATCATCTACTTACTCTTAAGCATCTCATTAATCAAGATAAAGATCCAAGTAACTAGGCTTTCATTTACTTTGTTGACTTTTCTAAGGCTTATGATTCAATCATTCAAAGTATAAACTATCACAAAGATTACATAATCTTGGAATTCTATGAGATTTATTGTCAGTAATTCAAATCCTTTATAAGAAAGTGTATATGCAACTAGATGATAGTATTTCAAGTGATACTGCCATAGTACATAGCACTATTGGTATTAAGGAGGGATGTCCTCTTTTACCAACTCTATTTGAAATTTTCATAAATGAATTGGAGACATGGATATAGGAGATCGATAACAAATGTTCATTCTTCGTAGAAAACTTCCCTGTTAATGTTCTACTATTTGTAGATCATGTTGCATTGATCTCCAAATCAATGGAAGGCTTACAATGGATGTTGTAAATTTTAGATAAATTTTATTCATATTCTATAATGCAAATTGACGAGTCATCGACTGCCTATGTTGATAGGCATGCATCGACATAGCCTTGTCAACATAGCCCCATAAACATAGATACATCAACATGGTGTGATGTCATGCCTATATAAATGTGTATACCCACCACATTTATGGCACATTATGTCATTAGTATAGTCAAGTTCTTGTAGTTTTCATTCACCAGAGGTAGGATATTTTCTAAGTGCCCATAGTAGGACTTCAAGCAATTGTACGAATCTTTATTCAAGCATCTTATACCTACTAAATTTTTGTATGCATTCCAAGAAAAAGGATGGTTTTAGCATGTAAAGATGTGGCATAGAAAATGGAATATTCTAGAAACTATTTTACATTGAAACCATAAAAAATGTTGAAGAATTATTAGAATAATTACTCTACAAAAATTATAAAATGCTACTGAGGGAAAGAAAAATTTTATTTGGATAATATTAGAGGAAGTATATCTATAGAGGTCATTTATGTGACAAGTAATATTTCTTTCTAGTTGTGCATTCAAATTAGCATAGCACTACTAGGATCTCACTATTTTATAATTGAGATAGGTACATAATACAACATTCTCTATGAAGAAAAAATTTGAAGATTTTATGATATCAACACCATTGAAGATAAAAATTATATTTTTTCCAATCCTAGTATATGGAAGAAATTCGAAGAAAATGGCATATCATAGTTGATAACCTTGTTGAATTATTTAAGATACAATCAAGAAGACTTGGAAATGTTATAAATGATATATTTAAAGCTCATGCTTTGCATATTTCATCTGTCCAATAGATCCTCTTGGGTCTCCATTGATGAAATAAAATTTAGTTTCAATTTCAATTTCAAAACATTGTTATTGAGTTTAAAAATTATTGGCATTTTGAAAATAAATCATAAATAAATAAAGTGAAAAAATCATTGTATTAACTATAAACTAGACATGGCTTAATAATCTCCAATAGCTACAAGTTTATCTAGTATGACCTCCAATCACTCACCATGGTTTAGAACATTACATCAGAAGGACACACTTAATGCTTTCTATGCAGTTTTCTTAGTATAGGAACATAGAACTCATGCTTATGGTGGAAGAATTGACCTTATAAGTCATCAAAATCATGTTATCTTTCTCTCATCAATATGAGCTAAATGCATCAATAATCAAACATTTTAACAAATTTTTGGTCATTTGAACTCACTCAAAGCAATCATCGATGAAATATCTCTTCCATGAAATAGTGAGTGACATCACAGGTCCCTATTTTTGACTTGCTTGACAAAGGAGATGATGTCATCATAATCATCAATGAAATATCTCTTCTAGAACTAGCATTCCTTCCATACAAATACCATTTTGCGTAACAGTCTATCCTCCATATAAAGGTGAACCATTTTACATCTACCTTTCCATCTCCAACACATTCATTACCTCTTTATTCTATCAAAAACATCATGATCAAGTAGAAATGCCAATATATTACCTTAGTCATGCATTAATTGTCCATAAGACACGATATTCTGAACTAGAGAAGGACTGTCTAGCATTAGGCTTCTTATTTAAGAAATGGAGACACTACCTCTTTAAAAGCCAACTCAACATCATTTGCAAAGACAACATACTTAGGACCATAATGATCAATATTTACGAGAGTAGTTGTATAGCTTGATGCAAAGCCATAACTATGAAGTTTGAACTTCATTATGTTTCTCAATCTTCAATGAAAAGTCAAGCTACAGATGTGCAACTTACAGTTTCACTTATTGATGACCAAGCAACTATACATCCTAAGTTTCCTGATGAACACATCAAGATAGTTAGCCATGCACTAGAGGATTATGATGGAGCCATGCACTTTCAAAAAGCTTCAACTACCCATGAGGCTACTTTTGTTACCATCATAACATTCCCATTTGGAAAAATTTGATCCTTTGCCTATAGTTTTGATTTTCCATGCACCAACAGCATACCAAAGTATGAAGATCTAATCAAAGGAATGATGGTATCACCTGACCTATGAATTAAGTGTTTGATAATCAAGGGCAATTCACAACTTGTGGTTAACTAAGTAACCGAGGCTTATGCATGCAAAGCCAAACATTTACAACTCTACTATGACTTGGGAAAGCAACTATTAAAGCATTTTACAAACACTGATATCCAACATATACCCCACAACGAGAATTTCATAGTCAATGCTATCGATATGCTAGCCCTCAGTGTTAAACAAAATATGTTTAGCAAGTTATCTACCTTAACTAAGGATTGTGTTATCCCCATCATGCAAAGCATTGAGGATAGCTTTGTGGTAGTAGTTCATACTACTCATATAAAGGAGTGGTATGATGATATCAAGTTTTACATTATACATGATGAATCTTCACAAGGCCTAACTATTGCTCAAAAGGATGTTGTATGTAAATGATCAAAATAATATGTCATTGTAGGAAATAGCACATTATGTCAACAATCCTATGATAGCATATTGTTGAAGTGCTTGGGTAGAGTTGAAGCCAAAATAGTTGTAGAGCAGGTTCACGAGGGTGTTTGTGGTACACATATAGAATCTAGAGCCATGGCCACTAAGATTAGATGGTTAGGTTATTACTAGCCTTATATCAAAAATGATTTCCTGCAGAAGGTCAAAACTTGTGACACATGCCAATGACATAGCAACTTCATACACATACCACCAACTAGTGACATACTACTTACATTACATAGCCATTCCAATGATTGGGATTAGATATCATTGGAACTATATTGCCTAATTCTTCTGCAAGGCATAGCTTCATCATCACTACAACCAAATACATTACTAAGATGGTTGAAGTTATTTCCCTAAGGAAGACTACATATGAATAGGTTTGTAGGTTCATCTCGGATAACATAGTAGCTCATTTTTGTATACCTATGATCATAGTCACAGACAATGGACTATGGTTTAGTAGCCAAGAAACAGATAATTTCTATCATGACCTAGCTATTAAGCACTCTTTCTCATCACCTTATTACCCTTAGGCCCAAAAACAAGCTGAAGTAAGCAACAAGGCCATCATCAACTTTCTTAAGAAGATGCTCACCAATAGTTGGTGCAAATGGCATGGATAGCTTATCCATGCACTTTGGGCCTACAGAATAACATACCACACGGTAACAAGTGTGGCCCCTTATAGCCTTGTTTATGGTTCTAAAGCTATTTTACCTCTTGAATTACAAGTACTATCACTCCAAGTAACCTTATCCAACTTCATCAACAATGAGCAGAGTAAGGAGTTATGAACCATGGACCTAGACTCAGTGGAGGAGCAATAGGTACAAATGCTTGCTCAAATCAAGCAGTACCAAGAGAGGTAGAAATGGCAACACCATCACAACCTGGGCAAGTGCAAGATGAAGGAAGGACACCTAGTCCTTAATGCCATTCATGAGTATGTGGACAAATTCTTAGCCAACTAGAAAGGACCATTTTTAATTACCAAGGTTGGCAACAATAGAACATACTGGATAGCAAACATGGATGGGAACAAGCTAGCCAATCTAGTCAATCATTCCTATCTCAAATCATAATACATGTACCCTGTAGCAATAGCCATGACATTGATGATCATCAACAAGAAAGCCTAATCTCCATGGTCCACTAACACCTTAAACTAGCACCATGGCCTACTAAGGCATTAAACTGGCAATGTAGCCTACCAACACCTTCGACTGGCAACATGTGACCTTAGGTAGCTAGATTGGCTAAACCATCCTTCATGGCCTACTATATCCCATTGTAACAACATGATTTCACTATCTAGTTTTCTAGTTCTCTTAGAGGTGTATTTGCAATATGAAGCCTAGAGCCATCAAACAGGCACAACTCATCATGGCAACAAGTCACCACATAACATCAATGTGCAAGATTCACTAAATCTATCTAAGAGTGCTTATTCCATATCATTTCTTGTGAACCCAACCTTGTATCCTGAATATAACCTTCTTATACCTTGAGTAGCAATGTTGTCATGTGATCCACCTGCAAGTTCATTAGAATGTAACACATCTTGTTCAATGGGAAAACACCAAGTCCATTGAGTGTAACATACCTCTTTCGATGGGAAATCCCCAAGTCCATAAGAATCTAACGCATCTCATGAAATGGGAAAATGCTAAGCCCATTGGGCATAACACACCGTGTTCGATGAGAAAATCCCAAGTCCACTTAAATGTAATGCATCTCATTTAGTGGGAAAACACAAAGTCCATCAAGCGTAACATACCTTGTTTGATGGGAAAATAAGAAGTTTGTTGAATATAACATAGCTCACTTAACAAGAAAACTGACAACAAAATTAACCTTAACAAAGAGCACATTACCTTGAAGTGAAGTGTTGGTTCCTCAAACACATCTACCAAGTGAACCACACTTCTAAACATAAAGTGCATAACCTAAACTATTTGAGTAATATTTGTTAGCCCTCATGATCATTTCTTCATGATGTCATTACCATTTCATCATCATGGCCTCACTTCAAGCACTCTTGAGCACAATTCAATACTACTAAATTAAGAGCAAAGAAAAGACATTGGTGATGAACCTGTAGTGGTTTTTGTACTTTTTGTCAATGTCTCTCCACTTGATCCTAAGGACATCAACAAAGAGGGGCCAACGAAATACCATCAAAATTCATGTTACAAATCCTACTTTTTAGCTTAAGGCAAAGTTTCATTGTAAATGTAAGATATGTAGTACATAAGATAAAATATTGCATATTTCAAATTGTTTGAACTGAAAAATGCTTCAAAGGTTGTTATTGCCTCATTTTCCAACTAGAAATAGATACCCCCTATCCATATCTAGGCTTGGCAAGGTAGAAAACACCTTTTTAATGGCTAAAAATGGCATTTTCATGATTTTTTTTTTTTTGGTATAGCCCCAACTACGCTGGAGCCATTTTCAATAGGCATACTAGCTAAAGTAGCCCATGAAGTAATTACCAAGACTAGGTAGAGATGCAACATTGGCATTGTTAGGATGGTCATTTCTTCAATAATAGCCAACACACGCATCCCAAGTCAACAACGACTAGACAAAAATATTCACCAGGCATGACACTTTCCAATGGGTTCCACCATTTCCATAGTTTTCATTCATCTTTCCATTTCCCATTTCCAAAGCCTTGAACATACTCACAAAATCTTATTTACTATGTACATTAAATGGATCGATTTGTAGGGGTAGTCCATTTTGGACTTACCACAAATACCAACTGCATTGGCAGTAGTTTCTTGACTACTATGATAGTAGTTGGCTGACTACATTGAGCAATATTTGGCTGACTATGCTAGTAGTAGTTGCTTGAATAGGTTGAGTAGTAGTTAACTAACTTCACTAGAAATAGTTGGTTGACTATGCTAACAATAGTTGGCTAACTACATTGGCAGTAGTTGACTGACTACATTAGCAGTAGTTAGCTAACTACGTTAAGTAATAGTTAGTTGACTACACTAACAATAGTAGTTATTCCTACCCACAATCAATGCCAATTTGTTAGTAGTCATTGGAAATCAATGACAAGACTAAAAATGGCAACCATAAACCTATAAAAGCCCAAAATTGACACCATTTCTAGGTTCTAGACTTTGGGAATTTTTGGCATCATATACAATCATTGTGAACACTTGGCATTTTGGCACTTTGGCATTTTAAAACCATTTTGCAACACCATTTATCATTTTTACAATCATTTCCATTATTCATTAAACCCATTTGCAACCTAACTACATTTTTAGTAGCAACAACTAGCACTACACTAGGTGTAAACACCACCATGTAAGTGTCATTGCCACAGAAAGTGTAGACCCTATCCTATTTCCATCTCCATTGGAAACCACCAAAATCCATCATAGCCATTACCTCCTTACTTAGTAGTGCCATTGAGTAGTATAAACTAAGACTACACTAGGCATAGAGACTCCCACCTAGTTTCCATTACCATAAACATGTTACACCAATCTCATTCCCATGCAGCCAATTTGGTGAAAACTAACGAAAAGTTGTAGTAGATTGAAGCTAAAAAGAAACTAGATCATGGAGGTAGCCTTCTACAATGGACCTCAAGCTTCAACAAGCAACTTCCTATACCCTTGGCATAATACTATACACTATGAACTCAATATCTTTTATATTCTTTTATAAATTTGTTGGTTTATGTTGTGCAAATTTTGGTTTCTGTTTCTATCTCTACCCTTATTTCTATAACTATAATTTCATTTTTTTTTCCTTTTTCAATAGGCCATTTTCTATTTACATTTTTAGTAGGCCATTTTCAATAGGTCATTTCCATCTACATTGTCATTTATGCTTACAATTTAAAAAGCACTTCTATTTATACACTTCATAAATTCCTAGGTGATTGGCAAGACATCCAAGGTATCCTAAGTCCCATTTTCCAAAGGCCCTTGGGACTCAGGTTAAAACTATTCCAGTGCTCAAATCTTTCAATTTCCCATTTCAACAACCGAAGTTTTCAGCACCAACAGCTATTTCTGGGTCTATACACCACTACCATGATTGCTAACAAATTGGTTTTAATTTGCAAGTATAATGATTATCAACTTTTAACATAGTTATCATTTATAGTAATTCTGGTATATACTATAGCCGAAAAACCCATCCATTTACTATAAATAGTAAATGAACTTTTGTGACTATGCTAGCACCATACGTACTAGGCTAGCTTTGGTGGAGTATGCTAAGGTTGTTGGAAAGCCAAAAATTAATGAAAAATGTGGAGAAAGTTGGAAACTACAAAAATGATAAAGCCCATGGAAAATGTTGTGCCTAGTGGAAAATGCTATCTACACTCACTATTAAAGACATAGGATGATTGCGCTAGCCACTATTGAAAAAATGGAAATTCCAACAATTCCAATGTTCCACTTCTGCTAGGTCTTGGTGGTGACTACATTGGCTACTATCATCTTCTAGAATAGAATAGAACTTCCCATCTACTACAATACCATGTCTACTATAGCACCTGTTGGAATTGATGACTCCAACATAGTTAGGGCTATACCCCTACAAAATCCCATGGAAATGCCAATTTTACCCATTACCAAGGTGTTTTTAGCCTTTCCAAGCTCAAATATAGACATGGAATACCTTTTCTACTTGGGAAGTGATGCAATAATAACTTTTGAAGAATTTTTTCACCCCAAAAAGCTGAAATATGCAAGATCATAGTTCATGGACTACATATCTCACATTTACAATGAATCCTTACCTCAAGTTGGAAAATAAAGATTACACCATGAATTTTTTATGGTGTTTTAGCTTCATCTTCATCCTCAAAATTTTCGATGGACTCTCATAGGAGGAGACAAAAGCCATGAGACCACATCAAGGAAGAGTGAAGGACTCATGACCATTATGATCATCACCCAAGATACTCTAATAAAGAAGATGATTACCATGAACCAAGAAGGTACATGAATAGAAGTGAAGATAGAGAAAGATATGACCACCAAAGGGGATACCACTACAACAGAGCTTGGGAACCCAATCACAATGATGAACCCCTATTGGCAACCCGTAGTATGATCAATATCTAGGAAGCTATTTATATACCAACTAGACACATTATAGATAGATGCATCAAGTCGCTCGACATGAATAACATGCCCAAATTTGAGAGTGGTTACAATTCTAATCCTCAACATCACCTTCAAGAATTCCATGATTCTTGCATTCTATAGAACATAGAAAGTGATTGGAAGAAACTAAAGTTGTTCCCAAGGAAACTTTTGAAAGAAGCTAAAAGCTAGTATAGATTACTTGAACCAAATGGAGTACCATAAGGAGACTCTTTATTGATAAATATCAAAACTTATTCCCAAGTGTTTAATCTTTGAAAATAGATCCAAGGATGGAAGTAAGGGACCCATGAATCCCTTGATGTAGCAATGGACCAATATTATTCACTATTTCATAGGTGCCTAGGCCATGGATTTTCTCAATGGAAGCAACTGAGGCACATTGTTAATAGGCTCAGAAACAAAACTAAAGAGATCTTTAGGGTTTACACTCAAGGAGAATTATCACAAAAGTGTGTCCATTAAATACAAAGGTTAATCGATCAAGTGGCAAAGGAGAAAGACAAATTAAAGGAAAAGAGAGTTAACTGAAGAGTACAATAGAGATCCATCCATTCAGAAAAGGGATGCAAGAGTATGTGGCCCATAAGAAGAGAAGATCATGCACAAGGTAATATAAAAGAAAACACTACGTCTTCAAAAATCTATAACTCACATAGCAAACAAGGTAGAAAAGATGTAGTATTTGGTTGATGAAAAGTTTGCAACAACCTTAAAGATTGTGAAGAAACAAACTACGCAAGCCTTCGGTAAAGGCAAAGACAAGAAGAAGGAGAGAGACTTTGAACAAAAGGGAAAAGTGGCCTCAATGGCTGAATGTTCAGAAACAAGCTTTGAAGATGAGCAAGGATGTGTTGTATGCCAATATGAACATCCTAAAGGATGTTTTCTTGTAATGATACACTTATAAAGAACAAGGGAATATGCACCTAACCCCAAATTTATTAAGAAACAAATGTCCAAACGGTTAGCATATCCTCAAGGTAACTACAAGAAACCCTTCCAACCCATGTAGTATCCCACTGGTCCCTATCTATAGCCACAGGAGTAGTACCACCAATAGTGCTAGCAGCCTCAATCGTGGGCCATGCCACCACCATGTGCAATGTCCAATCTCTCGAAGCAATGTTGTCATTCAAGCTCTGCAATACTATCAATTGAAATACCATAGGCCTACACCACTAAATATAGACTCTAATTCATACAAGCATCCACAAGCTACTGGTTCACTAAGTCAACATCCTAATCCTTTACCACTAATGCCATTGCCTATAATGCAAGGTGAATTTCCATCACAACCCAAATAGAAAAGTGCAACTAGGATAGTCAACATATAGGAGGAATTAATCATGCATGAACCACAATCCAAGAAATGGTCGTTCCTCTGAACAAGTCCATAAAGGGTTCGAAGGATAATGAGCACATCTACTTCAACTCCATCCACAACCAATCCTCCAAGAAATAATGAGCTCAAATTAGATAAAGTTAGAGATACTTCCTAGGAAAAGGATGGATCCATGAGTTCCTTTAATTTATTTACGAGTAGCTAGAAATCGATCATGCAAGGCCCTACTAGACTTAGATTCCAAAGTGAACTTGATATCTCTAGAAACATACAGGGCATGGAACCTCCCAACCTTTGAAAATTGTAACATTTAATTAGAGCTTGTAGATTAATTTGTCACCATTCCTTTGGGAAAGATAGAAGATGTGGTGACCAGTGTCAAAGGGTGATCCTATCTCTGAACAATAATGACAAGGAATTTCCTATCATAATGGGGAGAGCATGGCTTAGCATTGTGGATGCTAAGTTAAGCATGAGAGACTTATCTCTCAAAATTTCTAAGGAATACAAGCACAAAGCCATACATACACAAAAGATTCAAAACATTAGCCCAAAATAGATGTAAAAAACAACTATGTGAACACAATGGAGCATGGGCCACTAAACTAGAGGACACCCAATGGCTGCAAGCTAAGAACTTAAAATCATCTAAAACATGCATGGAGTAGTTTGACCCGAACTCCTATAAGAAAATGACCCTAACTAAAAGCTCACAAATGAAAATATTAAACCATAATCATACACCAACATATATGGGAACTACGGACTTGAAATTTGAATTAAAGAATCAATAAGAAAATTAAATCACTAAGGATGGTAAGTAAGCAACCTAGAGTGTGTGATCCAAGGGATCTAGGGTCCATTTTCCTAACACTTGCGAATGAGTTTAGTCATGGGGGATATGCCTTAACCTGATTTAGAAATTAATAAGTGCTTTTTAACTTCTTTTTTAAATTTTTATGATTTATAATTTTTTTACCCTTTTCTTTTCTTATTAATTTTTCACATTTCTTACCAATCTTCATATTCTTTGATATCTTTTCATTCTTTCAAACTTCTTCAACTATTAATCATTTTCCCATTCTTTGACATTTTCTAATTCTTTGATAATGTTTCATTCTTTTTATATTTTAAATTCTTGACATTCTTTTTAATTCTTCATGTTTTTCATGTTTTTCTCTCATTTTACTTGTACAAGTTTTTGTCAAATTTCCAATCAAACACATCAAATAAGGCAATATGTAGTTCCAATAAGGTGAAGATTTCTCTATGTTATCAAGTTGTACGGAACTGACTATTTGTACAGTGAGACCACAGCAACCATCCATCCATTCCAATAATGAGATGTTCTTACTATTTCCATAATAATATTATTTTTCCTAATAAAACTAAAAATTTAGATATGATCATTATGCCTAAACAGAAAAGTGAAGAACCAAGTAGGAACGAGAAGGGTGTGACATCAAGGAGATTTGTGAAATCTCTTGCATCACTGCTATATGTTCTATTATGTTGCTAAGGTTGTAATTATATCCTTGTAGATCTAACAAAAAATAGAAATAAGAGTATAATAAGTGTTGTCTTACCATATCACTGGAAAGACATGTTACCCATGCCTAAAGTAGTCCTCTGGTAAGGGTGACACAAATACAAATAACCTCTATGCACAAAATAAATTTCTAGGGGTCTCATTGGAAAGACATGTTACCCATGCCTAAAGGTAAGTGGATTCTAAAAAATTTCAAAAATAATAATAATAATAAATTATAATGAATAAACTTTTCCCTTGGACAAAATGCCAATTGAGGTTACTCCTTGCAATAGCAATAATCCTATGTTGTGAATCTAAGAGGTGAAACAATGCAGTGTTACTCAATAATGGTTTGGACTTGGTTTGAATCTTGGTGATGAGTGGCAAGGTAACCCTACACTCAACCATATGAATATGAGTGTTTCACACACAATCTAGTCAAATTCCAAGGACTAAGTGCTTATGAACCCTTGTGGAACAAGGACAGGTTGGTTGATCGTTGTCTTCCCAAGCTTACCTGTATGTCATAATTGTATGGTTAAGTAAGCTTGAGGCATATGATTTTTATAGCTTTTATGTTTTTATGTCCAGCGATAGTAGGGAAGGAGAGAGGTAACTATGTGACTAATTTAACTTAATTACTCATTAACTAAGTTCTAACTAATCCTAACACCAGCATCTATTCCCACTTTCTGTACACATCCTGAACCAGTGCAACACTATTGGGATTACCAAACGCTAATCGTTACTAGGTTACCAAGCATTACACGCATGCTCAAAGTGGTCGTGCTTGTGTAATTTAACAATTTTCTTAATTGATCAAAATGAATTATTATGCTAATAACATAAATGTAAAGTGCATAAAATAAAATAAATGTATAAGAAAATAAAATAAAAGAAATGCATAAGAAAATAAATCTCAAGTGCTGCAAGGATGAATCAAAGAGCTCATCTTTATTTCCATACACAAGGTATGCTCAGGTACATAATGCTTAAATAAAGATCTGTCCAAACTTAGACCTCCTGCTGTGGAAACTTGGAAAATACTCTAAATTTCAAATAGACTATAAGAGTTTTGCTACTTGACTGCTAAAAAAAGACTTCCTTCCCAATTGTGCACCTAGGCATTGTATTTATAGACTTGGGAGCAACTACTCTAATAATTAGAGTAACCGCTCTAATAATTAGAATAACTACTAATGTAACCACTAGAGTAACCACTCTAATAATTAGAATAACTACTAGAGTAACCGCTATAGTAACCACTCTAATAATTAGAATAACTACTAAAGTAACTACTAGAGCAACCACTCTAATAATTAGAATAACTACTAGAGTAACCACTCAAGTAATTAGAGTAACTGCTAGAGTAACTGCTCTAATAATTAGAATAACTACTATAGTAACCGCTAGAGTAACCGCTCTCATCATACTCCCATAACTGAATGAAAATTTGTCCTCACGTTCCTTACAAAATATTGGGAAGGTATGGGATTATTGACTAATTGACAACTGACAATGGAATGGGATGACAGACTCAACGTGCCCAGTGAATGGATCAATAAGCATATTACAACATTAGTGTTCATGATAATTTTTTTGAACACTCATACATAAATGACATCCAAGCCTTTATTTGGTAGTTTGAAGAGAGAGAGAGAGAAAGAATATGAAGCATGTTGCTACCAATGCTAAGATTGCACCTTCTGTTGTTTATCCATAGCCATGCCACCAAATTTTCTCCTTTTGTAAATGCTCCAGTTCTAGTCCATCCTAAGTGCTTCCTCCAAGCCTAGTCCATTGTTTGTATGATCGTCATCTACACACACAACACAATCACAAATGAGCAAGGATAGATAATCCACAATGCAGTTGACACCTTGCCGCGATATGAAGTGCATTGACTAATTTGTGGTTATGGCAGAAACTAGTTCAGAGATTTATCATTGGCAACTACCCAAGGTGTAGGGATTAGGTAATTAGTAAAATGGAAAAAAATGAAAAAAAAATTTCCAAGACCCCCACAACTAAGAGCGAACCCTTGGTAGCTATAAGATGGAAAAACATGAGGAACAACAAAGATGAAAAATATTAATAGCAACGCTAATAAAATCGATGTCATGGATGGGGATGAAACAAGAAATGATTGATTGTAGAAAATTTTTAAGGGAAAGAAGTTAACAATTGCACCCCAAAAAATGCAAGTCGGTCCTCCCCAAAGCAGGGTCATGCCCTTTATGCCTTGACAAACCCACAAACTAAAGAGTCTGTAGGCTCTAGGAATGTCATTTGGAAGCAAAAGTTAAAAACTCACCCACAAGAATTCACCAAAAAAACATAATGCATCAACCTAGAATGGACTAATGATAAAACTGACAATGAGGTGGAAAATGGGAAAAAAGATGGAGAGGAGATAATGGAATGGAATCCCAAGAACAAGGTTGTATAAAGCCCCTTGTGTATTTCATGGTAAAGATAACTAAGTAAAACTCATCCCAAATCTAGACTCAAACCAACCAGAATCAGTGACCTCACATCAATACACATGGCCAATCCATCCTTTTGAAGCAACAAGAATGCCTTTACAAAGAGTGACCACCATCCTCAGGAGAGTGAGATAAAGAAGTAGGAAGTGAGAAAGGGCCTTGGTTAGAGAGAACCTTCAGGCATGGGTAACATGTCTTTCCAGTTTCATAATCAGTGCTTGTAGCCCATATTGCTTTATTATGTCTAAGGGGTGTGCTTCGAATTCTCACTTTTCTCCTTTTTTTCTTTCTTTTTTTTTCTTTTTTTTTTTTTTTAAGTGAGAACCACACCATGCAAAGACTTATTTTTATTCACTCAACTTCTTGATATTTGAATAATGTCAGAATGGCAGAAAATCCAAGAAACAAGCATCCAAGCACTCCAAGAGAATGGCTAGCACAAATGCATCAAATCCCCTTGAACTCACATCATTTTCATCCTTTGACTCTTTTCTTGGTTTGAAAAATACCCAGCCACCAATTCATTAATAAGTTTATTTAGAAAAAGGGGACTATACAGTTCCAAGCCAAAGGAGACCATAGAGTTGTATGGATGAGTGGACGGTGTGAACTCATTGCTTGTTTTACCAAAAGAACCATACCATAATATCAGCATCATAATTCAAAGGTAAAAACCAAACATTAGCAATCAATATGATATAATTCAATCCACCATCATGAGCACTTATTAGATGATGAATAAAAGTAAATCAAGCAAACAAAGAAACAGTAAAAACATGAACGATGGTATAAAACAAAAATAAGAAAAGTTGAAATAATGTGTAAAAAAATGTGTAAAACAAAAATTCAAAAATAACTGAGGGCCTAGAATGGTTAGCATAGGTGGCCATCTCCCCCATGACTAAGTTGGAAGGAGGAGATCTAAAATAGTGAGCAAGGTTGTCCATCAAGAGAGGTAGCATGTGTACTAGCGTTCCTAATCCCTAAGAAAGGTTTGGTTTGTTGCACATTGATCAAAAGTTTCTTATCTAGGCTCTCAGGTTTGTATATTGTCATGGCCCTTGAAGGAAAAGTTGCATAAATAATATAAGGTCCTTCCCACAATGTTTGAAATTTAGTACGTTATGGCACATGTGTGGGATTTCGTAGAGAACCTTATCTCCTGGTTGATATTTAACTTTCCTAATTCTTAGGTTATGACATTGTTTATTGAAGGCCTTATGCAATTTATTAGATGATAGGGTAGCTAATTGGTTTTCATCTAACAAGTTAAGGGTTACTAATTGTTGTTTCTATGCTAGATCAAGGTCAAGGTTGAGGTCACATGTTGTGGATAGTGTACAGAGTTCAGTTTGAATGGGAAGCATTGGTAATTTACTATACACTAACTCATAGGAAGAGTAGCCTGTAGGGAGTTTCCATGTGAAGCGGTATGCCCAAAGATCATCATTCAGTTTAGTGTTCCAATCTCACCTAAGCTTTCTAATGGTTCTTTTCAGTACCTTCATAATCTCCTTATTGGTGACTTCTGCTTGACCATTCGCTTAGGGGTGATATGGTGTAGTCAATTTATGCTCAACCCCTAAGCATTGCATTAATTTCCAAAAAGTTGCACTTGTGAAGTGTGTACCATTATCTAAAATAAGTGCACATGGCACATCAAACTTATTTATGCTTTATTTTTGAATAAATCATATAGCTATAGATGATGTACAATATTTAACAATAGTTTCTTTGGCCCATTTTATTAGGTAATCAATGGCAACAATAATATAAACTTTTTCATTGGACATTGGTGTAATTTTCCCCATAAAATCAATTCCCCAAATGTCAAAGGGTTCTAATGGTTGAATCCATTGTTGCAAATCCTCCATTCTAGCAGTCATTCCCCCATCACATTGACAACACTCACAAGATTGGATGAAACGATGGGCATCCTGAAATAATGTAGGCCAATAATATCCTACAAGAAGGATCTTGATGGTTGTTCATCTCCCAACATAATGACCCCCACAAGGACCCTCATGAGCATCTTGAAGAACTCATAGTTGATCTATATCAGGAACACACCATCATACCAAGCCATCAGGACACACTTTATAAAGTTGCCCACTGATCTTCATAAAGTACTTGGCTCAATGAAAAAACTATTGTTTTTTCTTAAGGTTTAACTCTTATGGTGTTTTTTGTGTGAGGAGATAGGTAAGAATGCTACTGTACCAGTTTGTCTCTATGGGTGATTAATTATTCACTACACTAGCAAAGAGGAATTCATCAGGGAAATGATCAAAAATTGGATACTCATCCTCTTTGTTACCCCATCGCAACTAAGATAAATGATCAGCAACTACATTCTTGGTGCCCTTGCTATTGATCATCATTAAATCGAACTCTTGTAAGATTACAGGCCATTGTATAATACGAGGCCTTACTATTGGCTTATTCATGAGGAACTAAATTGCACTATGATCTGTATGTATATATACTTTATATCCCAATACATAGTGTCTAAACTTTTCTAGTGCAAACACTACAGCCATTAATTCTTGCTCTGCAGTAGTGTAGTTAAGTTGTGCACCAGTGATACTTCTACTTGCATAGTGGATGTAATAAGGATACTTATGGTCATCTAAATGTGTAAGTATGGCTCCTAAGGCATAGTTGGATGCCTCAATCATGATATGAAATGATTTGGACTAGTCAAGAGCTATAGAATGGGTGCTTCTACTAGCTTTTGTTTTAGAGTTTGGAAAGCTAATTCGCATTCCCTGGTCCACTCCAAAGGTATGTCCTTTTTCATTAATTCCACCAATGGTTTGGCAACCTTTGAAAAGCTCTTAATAAATCTCCTATAGTAGCCAGTATGTCGAAGGAATGACCGAATATCTTTGACAATTTCCAGTTGATGGGTAATTCCTTGGATAATTTTGATTTTCTTGAGGTTTTCCTCTATCCTTGTGTGTGAGATTTTGTGCCCTAGTACTATGCCTTCTTGGACCATCAAATAGCTTTTCTTCTAGTTAACCCTCAAATTTCTTTCAACACATCTTTTTAACACTTTCTCCAACTAGTCCAAGGCTTTATCAAAGTTTTCTCCATAAGTGGAGAAGTCATCCATAAAGACCTCCACACCATTCCCTATCTACTATTGGACTATGCTTAGAACTAGTTGTTGAAATGTTGCAAGGGCATTGCATAAGCCAAATGGCATCTATTTGTATGCGAATGTTCCCCACGGACTAGTGAACATAGTCTTGGCTTGGCCTTCTAGGGCTATTTGTATTTGGTTATATCTACTATATCCATTGAGAAAATTGTAATAGCGATGCCCTACGATGTTTTCTAAGACTTGGTCGACAAATGGCAATGGAAAGTGATCTTTGAATGTTGCCATATTTAGTAGCCTAAAATCTATGCACACCCTCCATTTGCCTCCCTTTTTAGGCATAATAACTAAGGGACTAACCCATTCGCTATCAGCAATGGGGTATATGAACCCAACCTTGAGAAGTTGTTTGATTTCTTCCTTAATTACTTGCTTCAACTTAGGGTTCAATCACCTCTGTGATTGTCTTTGAGGCTTCATGGAGGGGTCAATGTAAATTCTATGTTAGCATATCCTAGGATCTATTCTAGTTAATTTGGGATATGACCAAGAAAAGGCTTTTGACCATTTATTTATTACTTTTAGTAGTTCTTGTTTCTATTGAGGAGCAAGCTTAGCATTGATAATTATCAATTTTCTATTTTTAAGGAACATGTATTCCATACCGATGGGCAATGGTTTCAACTCAAGGAGCTCCTCCTTAAATTTCTCAGGGATTTTTGACTTTCCCTAGTTGATATTTTCAAGGTTAACACTTGGAAGTTGGTGTTGGACTTACTCTAATGCATCTATGCTATC
>MNCI01012079.1:727966-771967 GCA_015680685.1 Gnetum montanum
TTTCCGAATGTATTTTCCTTTCATATTTCTAGGGAAAGATCATGGATTCCTAGGCATGCGTCGATGGTGCTTAGCCATGCTCTTCCCATTATGATTAGGAAGTCCCCCTTACCATTGTTTACCTGAATCACTAGGAAGTTAGCTAGGTACGACCATCCACAAACAATGGTAATAATGTCTTCCACCAGTCACAATGGGACAATGATGGACTGGTCAACCAACTCTAAATGGATGTTGCTCTTTTTCAATGGAGGCAGGTTCTAGGCCTTATACATTTCTTGAGAAATCAAGTTGACACCAAAACATGAATCCAAAAGAGCCTTGCATGACGCATTTCTAGTGATTTGTACATATATCAAAGGATTCCCAGGATCAAAGAATTTCCTGGGAAGCTGGCCAACTTTGATCCAATTGGTGACAACATATGTTAGCATTAACATATGCATTGAGTGTGGTGATTGGGTTGAAGGGGGCTCCAAAGTTTTGATTCATACTAAGGCATCTAAGGAATCTGCCGCTTGTGATTGTAAGGGCTTGGATGATCTATTGGTTCTAAAGAAAGGTTTTTTCTTCATATGGTTGTTGGAACTAATAGTAGGTTGAGAGTTAACAACCCTTATGGCATTACGTTGCTACGATTGGGTAGGGATTTCACCCTGCATAGCTGGAGCAGGTGGTAGTGGAGCTATTGGTGGAAGAGATGTGACCAGATGAGAAGCATGATATGTTTGCAGAATATCACCCCTAGAAGAGGGATTCCTATAATACTTGCAAGCTTGGTAGTGAGGTTGAGAAGTGATGTAACCAATAGAGTCACGTGGGGAGATTGGCTACTGCATGTAATATCCATACAGGTCAGGTTACCAGTAAGGATACTATTGCCTTGGTGGTGGCATTCCCCATGATTATGGGTGCTGCCACTATTGATATTGCTCAATCAATTGTGATGGAGTTCCACTAGGATAATATGTTAAGAGCTGGTGGAACTGCCTTAGCTTACCTTGAGGATAAGGTAACCTTCAAGGTGCTTGTCATTTGTTTAATTATGGGTTGAGTGCATACACCCCAGACTCTTGCAAATGTGAGATTATAGGGCAACATCCCTTAGGATGGTCATATTGACATATCTCACATCCACTATCATTGTCTATTTCTGACTCCACAACCTCTTCAATGATGGAAACTTTGCCCTTACCCTTGCTACGTGCATGCTCAACTTCTCTCTCTTTTCTTTTTTCGTGATCACTACCTTACTCTCTAGACTCCTCTACTATTTTAAGAATAGATTGAAATCTATTGTCTATGGAATCCCACATTTGTTCTACCTTTGCTGAAACTTCTGATGTCATCTTTGGGATAGGAAAATTTTTCCTATTCACCAGCTCTTTGAGTGGTGACTCTTCTTCATCCTCACAAAATCTTACTCCCCTCTTCCAGAGGAAAGGATCTTGGTTATACTCTTCTGCACTTTCTCTTTTTTGTAACTCACCTTCTTCCTTAGCAACTTGCTCCAATAGTCTTTGAATTTGATGGGACCTAAGCTCGAATAGTCTTCCTTGGGCATAAGGACCAAGGGTTCTTCTCATTTCATGCCTAAGCCCATCCACGAGATGGCATAGTTGATTCCCTTATGAATAACCATGGCTAGGACAACAATGTAACAGTGCATAGTATCAGCCCATCGTAGTATCCAAGGGTTCATGCCCTCCTTGTTTCTAGCCTTGCATTTGCTTTTGTAGGTTGGACACTTGGATGTGTGTTTGGTACTTATCATTGAATAATTCTAACATAGTACTCTATCTAAAAATAGATTCCGATTCTAAGGAACAGTACTAGCTTTTTGCTTCTTTAACTAGTGTCCATGGGAACAACTTAAGTTTTTGCCATTCGTTCTCTATGTTTTGTAAGGCACAGGGATCATGGAATTCTTATAAATGATTTTGAGGATCAACTTTGTATCCCCCTTCAAATCATGGGATGTTGTTCATATCTAATCTCTTGATCCTACTATCTTTCTAATGCCTTGTTAAAATTCTAACAGCCTCAGTTATGTCCAACATACTTCAAGTAGCAAGTAGGGGTTCATCATGATCATCTCATCCATGATGCCTATGATGCCTATGTTGTTTCCTACTCTTCCTTCTTCTATGTTGTGACTCTCTAGAGTGCCCTTGTCCTCTTTCTTGGCTATTTCATCTATGACTTCCACTTTGCCTACCTTTATCCCCATGGTCTATTTCTTTATGACCACATCTGGATATTGAAGGAGAGGGTGAAGCAGATGATGAAGGTGAAGAAGAAGAAGAACCATCACCATGATAGTGTCTGCTACCTTCTCTTCTACGGTCTCGACCCTGATCATGATTGTGATTAGAACGTCCACCTTTATCATGAGTTCATGTCCCTTTTTCAGATCCTTTGTGCCTATGGGTATCAAAACCTGGGTTATGAATAGTGGAATGATGATCCTAATAAGCAACCCCTTGGCCAAGGTCAAGGGGAGGAACATCATTGTGTGGGTGACTACCTAAGGTAGGTTCACAATCCTCATTTTCACTTAAGACATGTGGGGCATCCTACGACTACTTACCATTCAAAGACTTATGATGTCTCTCCTATTGCAAGTCCCTTTGACATTGTACCCATGTGGAAGGGTATTCTCATGAGTCATGGTCTTGCACGATGTATTTTGCGTGTAAGTGCAGCATGCCAATTCATGTGAGAGCATGAAGAAGCATGCTCAGGACTGAACAATCAAGAGGTAACATTATGTTACCTTCTAAGTCTCACCAATGTAGTTGTTTTTCTTGATGGAGGATAAAGGTGAAGTCTAGTATATACTCATCAAGATGAATATATACCACTCAAACTTGTTGAGGGACTCGCAGATCAACTTCATGTGTATTACACTGTCAACTATTTCTTGTTTCAACCCTAAGCAGTGAGGCACTTTCATACAAAGAAGAAGACATACTTGTCTATTTAGTGTGCAATGTATTCTTGTTTATTATTTTTTCAACCAACCCTAAGGGTTCATTCTACTGATCTGAATGATTTCCTATGTTCTAGTTAGTGCACGAACAACTAATTCCCTAGCAACGACACCAATGATGAGTGGCGAGGTACCCCTACACTCAACCATAAGAATACGAGCATTTCACGGATGATCCGGTCGAATTCCAAGGACTAAGTACTTATGTGCCCTTATGGAACAAGGACAGGTTGGTTGATTGTTGTCTTCCCAATCTTACCATATGTCATGATTGTATGGTTAAGTAAGCTTGAGGCATATTATTTTTATAGCTTTTATGTTTTTATGTCCTATGCTAGTAGGGAAGGAGCAAGGTAACTAAGTGACTAATTTAACTTAACTACACATTAACTAAGTTCTAACTAATCCTAACACTAGCATCTATTCCCACTTGTCGTACACATCTTGAACCAATGCAACACTACTAAGATTACCAAACACTAATCGTTACTGGATTACCAAGCATTACACGCATGCTTGAAGTGGTCGTGCTTGTGTAATTTAACGATTTTCTTAATTGATCAAAATGAATTATTGTGCTAATAACATAAATGTAAATCACATAAAATAAAATAAATACAGAAGAAAATAAAATAAAAGAAATGCATAAGAAAACAAATCTCAAGTTCTACAAGGATGAATCAAAGAGCTCATCTTTATTGCCATACACAAGGTGTGCTCAGGTACATAATGCTCGAATAAAGATCCATCCACACTTAGACCGCCTACTATGGGCACTTGAAAAATACTCTAACTTTCAAACTGACTACAAGAGTTTTGCTACTTGACTGTTAATAAAGGGTTTCCTTCCAAATTGTGCACCTAGGCACTGTATTTATAGACTTGGGAGCAACTACTCTAATAATTAGAGTAACCACTCTAATAATTAGAATAACTACTAAAGTAACTGCTAGAGTAACAACTTTAATAATTAGAATAATTGCTAGAGTAACCACTCTAATAATTAGAATAACTGCTAAAGTAACCACTAGAGTAACCACTCTAATAATTACAATAAATGCTAGAGTAACCGCTAGAGTAACCACTCAAGTAATTAGAGTAATTGCTAGAGTAACTACTAGAGTAATTGCTCTAATAATTAGAATAACTGCTACAATAACCACTAGAGTAACCACTCTCATGACTTGGTAATAAGGGCTAATGATTAGTTTAACAACTAATAAAACATAAGAATTCATTATGCATATGGTATGACACCTCATGTCCCAATTTCAACAATCTTTTATATAGTCCATCTCACCCCGCNACCTTGTGATTTTTTGTAATATAGCACAATTTTTCCAACCTAGTAATACTAACATGTATGTTTTGCTAGACAAGTATGCATTACATTCAACTCCTTGAGTGCCTATGGACACTTTGTGATGTGGTTATACAAGGGCACTAAGGGCTAGAGCCTGCTTTGTGGAGCACCCACTTGTTTAACTCTTCTATTTCATACATGGCAAGCAATTCCACATCATCTTGTGTCTTCTAGAAATAATGAAATCAATAAATACTTCCCTTAGCAATCCAATAAAAATGTTCATACGCCAAAAATTTATTACCCATCTCTTATGTATTTTTTCTCTTTTAAGAACTATCATAGCTAGACATTCCTTCTTTATGAACTTTACAACATCCAATTTTTGAATTTTGAGCATCATAGCTATTATACAACCTTCTAACATTGCTTACTATCTTCCTACCATTCAAATTGACTCATTTTTTCCATCAAAAAATGCTCACAAAAATTGTAATTTCTGAAGGTGACATCGTTGCTACGATGTATGAGCCCCTCATACATGATTGATTTGATGTTGTATTAATGATGTCACACCACAGAAATTCCATATATAGCCACTGGGAGTTAGAAAAAATTTCATTCTTGTAATTTTCTATCAAAGGAGCTTTTTCTTTTCTTCTTTTGATCTCTAACATCCTAACTTCCGCAAGCCATAACTTTTCTTCTAAAGCTTTGATTTCCTCAATTCTTAAATCCTCTTAATCATGGAACACTCATGTAGGGGTGACATCAAGGAAAATTTGAGTTAAATTTTTTTAACATTTGTCTAACTCTGGAAGATAGTTTAAGGGTGAGTAAGATAGAGTATAAAGGATATTATCATGAAATTAATAAATATAGGCCAAATAATTCAATATATTCTCCTAATAAAACATTTCAATTAATTATAAGGTACTATGAACCAAAGAAGATAATGACTATGGGAGGTCATGAACTTGAAGATACATTTCTTAGGGATATCATTTGAAATTCTTCTAACATTGCAATCATTATGAACTAAAGATGTGATCTAACTGAAAGAACAAGAAGGATTATGAATTGTAAAGTGTCAATAAGAACACTTTGGTAATCCTAAATTCTTGATTGATTATAGATGGCCATCAAAAGAATACCAAAAGGAGGACCCTCACAACAAGGAATCAAAAGATCAAGAGGCTAAGGGAGAGGTCTCACTAAAGAACAAACACCACCAGCAAAGCAAGAAGAGCAGGAAGCTCAATCCTTCAACATTCATCAATAAACACCAACTATCGAACACTCTGCCCAAGCAAAGGTTGAAGCATCACAAGTGCCAAAACAAGGACAGTGCCTCACATTATCACCTAAATACCTCTAGGTCATCTAGGAAAAGTCTATTATGTCCATAGTCATTGTGAAACTTAATTTTGATTCTTTCATGGAGTTTGCACTAGAGGCCATCAAAACAAAACTCCAATCATCTCCCTTGTCATCTACCTTGACAACAAGTGGAGACTGGTACTTAGGGAAAACCCTTCAATTTTGGCAAAATAAACAAGCTGATGATATAGTGAAGATACAAGAATTTCTGTGTCATACTCAATGGAGGCGATAGTCGAAGCCCTCAATTTGAAAAATGAAGGGGCTAATGTCACACATATATCAACAAGGTTTGACATTAATATGAAGAGATTATGGCTACATAAATCATATGACAAGGAAGAGAAGAAATATCATGAGCTAATTGCAAAAGAGAAGATATATCTCAAGATTGGTGCCTACCACTTATTCCCAACTAAAAGACTTAATAAAATATCTACTTATGCGACTAGAGGAAGCATCATCGTGATGGGGAAAGTTAATGTAAAAATTATCCATTTATACTTCCTCAAAATCCAACAGTGATTTGAAGAGACGAAGACAAGGAAGCCTACACTTCCATTTCTTGCCTAATTAGGAAGCTATGTAAGTAGGCAAGTATTTTGGATTACAAAAATGATGTTTTGAGAAAGGCTCAAAATGCTTCATATGTTGACATGTCAAAACCCATGTCACTAAAGAAAGATCAATTGGAGAAATAGGTGGGCACTAAGGGAGCAACAAGCTCAACTCTTGCTGAAACTATCCAAACTACTATTTAGTAGCAACAACAATAGCAAGAACAACAATAAGTTCCACCACCACTACCGCAAAACTACACACCCTCAATGAGTTATCTGTAGTAAATTGTAGATACAATCAGTTGGGAAACATGAGAGGGGGTTAATCTTTGTAAAGTAATAGAAGATGTAGTTAGGCCCACCATGTCAATAAACCCTGCCAATGGGCAAATATCATTGCAATTAGAAGGAGGGGATGCTTGGTCATAATAGATTTTTGGAAATGTTTCATTGTTTCAAGTGATATTAGAGACTGGAGAAGGAGCCACACTAGTGGCTATGTAGCATCAAGATGCAGCAAGAGCCATAGAAGTGATCACTAATCACATTGAGGAGTCTTTTAATATCCCTATTGTGTCGTTCATTGACCTTTTAGGAGTGAGAGATGCTCAAATGCTTTTTGGTTCCTCAATGATTCCTACTAGACATGAAGATTGAAAGGATTAAGAGCATTAAGATATAGAAATTTGAGAAATGAGAAAGAATCAAAATAACCTAACATTAGACTCCATGATAGAACATAATAAATGCATAGAAATGAGGAGTTGGTCTAGACCTCCAACCAAATTGAGGTAAGCAATAAGACACTGCATTTCTATTCACATTAGTTGATGAGCAGCAAGGTACCTCTATGCTCAACCATATGAATATGATCATGTATGCATCATCCAGTCAAACTCCATGGATAGACTGGTTGTGGCACCTAGACAATTATACATTGATCATAGTTCACTGTCTTCCCACCTAGACTAGTAATTACTTTGCCATGTATGATTTAGTCCAGCGTGAGGTGTATGATGTGATTTCTAACACTAGGCTACTCCTAGAGACAATGAAAAATGATCTTGATTAAGCTAATAAGAAATATGAAGTAAAATCTAAACTAGCTTAAGTGTGATGAGCATCCATCCTTAATCATTCGTACACATCTTGGACTTCATGTACTATTTCTGGGATTACCAAGTGCACATTACTTGAGCACTACTAGATACACTACTAGGTTACCAAGTAGTTACACTTAAATGTTCTTGATTAAGACGTACTCATTCCACATTAACAATAGGAATAGAAAATGATGATAATGGAAATATTAACTAAGAAAATAATAATAAATAATAAATAATTAGAAAAACTAAAAGCTAAGTGAATGCTGCAATGATGAAGTAATCTCAATCTTTATTATTGATCGTGTGTTTGTCTAATTCACACTCGAAGAAAGTTTTTGTACAATTACAGGCACCACACTGTGGGCATGTACTTGGGAAAGGAACTGAAAATTAACTAAAAACTGACAAAAGAACTCAACCCAAAGACTTATTAACTACCCCTTTTCTATGTGTTCGAATGTTGTATTTATAGGCCTACACAGGAATCACGATATCATGTATTCGATATAGTTATCCAGCCTGCGATATCGCATACCCGATATCAAGGATCCAATATTGGGTCCTGGCAAACCATGATTCATCATACCCCCATGACTGAATAACAACTCGTCCTCAAGTCAGACAAAATAAGAATGAGTTCAATTGATTACATAATGGATAGGTATGAAATTATTAACTAACTATGAATTACTCATGTGGTAGTGTGGGATTAAACAAAAAAACATTGGGACATAGACACAGAATTACAAAAGGCAAAATTTCTAGAACTCACATGGTTCCTGGTGGTGGTGGCTCCTCCATAGGTGCCTTTCATTTGTCTTGCGCTCTAGGCTTCTAAGATTGATACCATTGAAGAAGCACTTGAAGTTTCTCCTCTTCTGTCTAAGGATCATGAGTCATCCATGCTAATGTTGCAATGTTTGATGGAGTCAACACTTCCCATAGACATGGCAATTGTGGGAACATTTGATTAGCTTTGACATACCATGTTGCAAATAGCCATTGTTCCTCTTCGTAAGCTCTAGTCCTAACCTCTCCACCTTTTGCTTGGCCAAATTATGTAGTGACATGAGTTTCTTGATGGATGTTGAATGATTATGCCTCCCACTCTACATGTTCTGCATGAGCTCCTTGGCCTATGCCTCCTCTTGAGCATTTAGTTACACCTTCAGAAGGCCTCCTTGTTATCCTCTTTTAGAGGCCATCTATAATCACATAAGGACCAATTGTTAGTAAGGTTGTTTAAAGAAATTTGGTTATCGTATACCTTACTCATTACCTTTAATAAATGTTTAATTCATTACTTAGTGTAATTCTAGAGTTATAGATTTGTCAAGAAAGTTACCCTAAAAGTTTAATTTTGGACCTGATCTATTTAGGTGACACATAAAAGGACATGTAATGATTTTGAGAAACATTCAATAAAATGATGACAAAGGAAAGAATAGATTTGACAAAGGAGTACTTAGAGGGTATAAAATGATGTGGTGGTGTGCAATAAGTACAAATTACAAAACTCACACAAGTGGATCCTCCCAAAAGTAGGTTTCAACCTATAATACCCTTGCGTAACCACACCATAAAATGTCCATATGCACTAGAAGGATTAAATGCAATGCACACCTATGCAACAAAACACACACATGTTAAGCACCACTATTATGAGGTATGAATTCTATGCCACACAAGACACAAGTTAGAAGTACTTGAACCATGAGATGAGACGAATTACAAAAGGGATTGTAGAGATCGAGATGTGAGGTAGCTTACCCTCGACACAATGAATTCTAAGTGTTGTGTGTGATTAAAGTACCATTAACCTTTTTCTCTAAGATCAAAACTAAGTTCATACCTTTGATCAGTGACATCACATTGTTTCATCCCAATGATAAACAACCATAAGAGCATCATGACAGCAACGCATATGATCACTTGGCATTTTGCGTAAGGAAGGAGTGATTCAAATTTGTCTATGGTACATTTTTTCTTACTCTTTTCTTTTCCACTTCATTTCTTATTTTTTACATGCTTTTCCTTTTCTCTTCTTTTTTTTCTTGTCTTTTTCTTCTTCCGACTACTTCTTGCACTTTGTCTTTTCCAAAAGTGATCTAGAGAAGTCACCAACCTTCAGGCATGGGTGCATGTCTTTGCAATGGAACCCCCCAGAACAGCATTGAGTTCCTTTATTGAGTGCCTTTATCATAACTCTTACTCCCATTTGTTGGTAGATCTACAAGGATCTTAGTACAACCAAGCTACATGATAGCACCTACAAATGTCACCAAAGAGAATCCACAAGTCCCCTTAATGTCACACCCTTTTCATTCCCTCTTAGTCCATCACTCTTCACTTTGGGCATAATGAGTACAAAGTTACTTTAAGTTTTAATGATAATAAGAATATCATCATACCCAGAGTAGAACCTCTTATTAATAGAATGGATGGGTGGATGTTGTGGGCACACTATCCAAATAATTAGTCACTTGTGACTCAATAGCATAGAACAACACCTCAACCAACAGGTCACATGGGTATTTTATTCACAGATGAGATCATCCACAAAAAATAAAATAACAACTTGAAAAATAAGAAATTAGAAAATAAATAATTGAAAATAAATTGTAAAACCAAAGAAAAGGAAAAACATTTACTAATTCTACTTATTAAAATGGGGGGTATCCCCCATGACTAAACCTTTGAGCATGGCGAGAATTAATAAATGGAAAGTTTGGATTCATGCATGTTGGAAATATTGGGATCTGATCATATGCAAACCATTGGGTGTCTCTTGGTGTGGTGGTAGGAATGTACCCAAATTCGGATTCACAAACTTAATTAAAGTAGGCATAGTGGGGTAGATTATAAGATGTAGTCATGTGATAAGGAGCTGACCCACTATGGCACCCGTGATCGTAAGATGGTATGCAAGGATCGATATGTCTCCCCACATTATTATATTCATTGGGCTACATGGTTGTTGCAGTGTTGATTGGTGGCTTGGATAAGGTAATAGGAGGCATTGAGTTCGAAGAGGAAGATGCATCATAGTGTTGGGCTTGTGCTAAGTTGCAGGATGCAGTGGTTTTTGAACTATGTTGTCTCTTTCTACGAATACGCCTAAAGAAAGGATGCTTCCAATGTTGTGGAGGATTCCCACTACTGTTGATAGGAGCAACACAAGTAATGTTCGTGGGTTGGTGCTATGGTGCAAAACCTTCTAGTACTACTGGTGGCGATGTAGGAGGAGGTGAAGGATGAGAATATTCAGAGCAAGAAGAAGTATAAAGAACATGGGGTGGTGATCTCATAGAAGATGACATGGGTTGATGATACTTGGGAGAATGATAATGATGAGGTGAAATAAAGGATGTCAATCTAGTTGGAGAAACAAGGTGTTGAACATAATAAGCGCTTGGTTTTGGGTGATACAAAGGGTGTGGCCAGTTTGGCAATGGCCTCCCCCACGAATGGGGCTTTTTCCACTATGGTTGAGCATAGTATTGAGGCTACTAAGAATTTACCCACAGATAGGACAATGATTTGTGGAATTACCCATAAAGTTGTGGGATAGGGATGCACCCAACCATGTATTTCTATACGAAATTTGGCTATAACATTCTTCCCCAATGCTCATGTAGATATGACAAGATTGGGCATTGGCCTCTTGGGTGATCGTACAAGCAAGCATCGCATTGATACTTATGTTTTGTGGTTGAGCCCCTATCCTCATTTTCTTCAGCACTTCTTTCCAATCGTCAAATGGTGTTTTTTCCTATTTCAAGGTTTGGTATCCTCTATTTTTTTTGGTCATAAAAGTTATCTTGTGTGGGTCTCCCTTTAATAATGTCTATATATTCTCTACATTTTTCATGTATCCACCCCGTCATCTTATTGACCTTCACCTCAATTTCATCTAGTGATTTTAGTATTGGAAAAGGTAGAAATGATTTCACCTCCTCAAGATGAGTTGATTTCTCCTCTTTATGATTATGAACCTTTGTTACTCTAAGAGTTTGGTCCTATTGAGATTTTTCAACATTCTCCCATTTGCTTATTTCTCCTTCTTCTTTTGCTACCCGCTTAATAAGCTCTTGGAATTGATGGGTTCATAGTTCATATAGCTGACTTGTGGCATACATCCCTAGGGTCTCTCTTATTTCATTATGAAGCCCATCCATGATGTGATACATTAGCCTTTCCTCGGAGAACCCATGGCCTAGGAATTTTCTTAACAAAGAGTAATATCTTTCTAAGCATGTGTCCAAGGATTTATGTTGTCCTTGTTCCCACTCTTGGATTTGTATCCTCAAGGCTAACACTCTTGCACAGGTCTGATATCTTTTAGTGAAGAGTTCTACCATTGTCAGCCAACTGCAAATTGATTTTAGCTTTAAGACTTGTACCATACTTTTTCTTGGCTAACGAGTGTCATAGGAAAGAGCTTAAGTCTTTGCCACCCATTATCAATATTTTTCCATACATAGGCATCATGGAAGGCTTGTAAATGATGTTACAGATATAAATCATAGCCTCTTGATAACCTGGAAAAGTTATTTAAATCAAGCCTAGGTAGACAACTTTCCTTGCAATGCTTGCGAAATATTTGAATAACCTCTTGTATATGCATTAGGCTCTTAGTGGTCAACAGGGGTTCATCATCACTATATAGGTTATGAATTTGTATGTTGGGATGATGTTGTCTTTGTTCATGTTGGCATTTCTAACTTTGCCCATGGTCTCGATTTTTATTTCTACGCCAACCCCTTCAGAGATGGTCATCCATGTCATGACCTGACATTGAAGGAGTAGAGGAAGAGAAAGAACTAGAAGACTCGTCATGAATTTTGTAAGTGTCCCAATCATCCCAGATAAATTCCTGTTAACCATTGAGAAACTCCTACGCCTTACAAGCCCCTCATTCTATGGGATGTCCCATCCTCACTAGAGGTGTTAGAGTTGGATGACAAGAGTCCTTGAGTACCATTGGGGTGCTCGTGAACATAGGAGACCCTTGCATAAGATTGAGTACTCCAAACTTCATCTTCATCATCATATATTTCGTTGGTTCTCCAATGAATTACCTCACTAGTTGTTGTGTTATCATAGTCTTGTGAGAGAGACATTGTTGTGAATTGCGTGTGACTTATTTGCAATTACTTTCTTTCTAAAAGATATATCATCAAGGCTTCATTACAGCAAACTTGGATGATATAACTAATCTAAATAACTAGCACTGTCCCTGGCAATAGTGCCAATGATGAGTGGCAAGGTACCCCTATGCTCAACCATACGAATACGAGCATGTACGTGCAATCTAGTCAAACTTTGTAGATGGACTAGTTGTGGCACCCAGACAGTTAAAAATTGATCATAGTTTGTTGTCTTCCCACTTGGACTAGTAACTACTTTATCACATATGGTTTAGTCCAACATGAGCTGTATGATGTGATTTCTAACACTAGGCTACTCCTAGAGACAATGAAAAATGATCTTGATTAAGCTAATAAGCATTATGAAGTAAAATCTAAACTAGCTTAAGTGTGATGAGCATATGTCCTTAATCATCCATACACATCTTGGACTTCATGTACTACTTTTGGGATTACCAATCACACATTACTCAAGCACTACTAGATACACTACTAGGTTACCAAGTAGTTACACTTAAATGTTCTTGATTAAGACGTACTCATTCTGCATTAACAATAGGAATAGTAAATGACAACAAAATAAATATTAACTAGTAAAATAATAATAAATAATTCAAACAAATTAAAAGCTAAGTGAATGCTACAATGATGGAGTAATCTCAATCTTTATTGTCGATCATCTACATGTGCAAGTACATCACACTTGAATAAAGGTTCTGTACAATTACAAGCATTACACTACAGGCATGCACTTGGGAAAGGAACTAAAAACTGACAAAAATACTCAACCCAAAGACTTACCAGCTACCTCTTTTCCTATGCACCTGAATGTTCTATTTATAGGCCTACACAAGAATCATGCTATCGTGTATTCGATATTGTTATCCAGACTATGATATCATGTGCCCGATATCGAGGATCCAATATCAGGGTCTGGTAAACAATAATTCATCATTAGTTCATATTTATACATGAAGTGATGTAACAATATTCCCACATTAGCTTTTGACCAATCCCTTGATTTTAGGGATTCTTCCTTAGCACCTTTTATACACTTCCTAATATTTATGGAATTTCTCTCATACATACCTTGAATGCATACATGCTAATATTATCATCCTCTTACTTTTTCATATGCCATATATTTAATGTTGGCATTATCCTCACAAAGATGTACTTGACAAACTACTACATACATGGCAAGTTATGTAATATCTCTTTGATATCCCAAGTGATATCACTAGAATTTAGTCTAATATCATATTCACTAAAGGATAGTTGGTCATAGAAGAGACTAGGGAAAAGCATGCTGAGAACGAAGTTCGTAGAACACAAGAAGAGCTTACAACCTTGAGGACATAAAAGAGACATCCAACACAATTCATTACATGTAACCAACTCAATCAATTATGGACTAAGCATATGAATCATCTTATTGACCATAATCTGCAAATGAAATGAGAGAAGGAGAAAGTGGTATGGGATACCTTAGTGACCAACACACAAACCTATACACATGCCAAGGCATTCACTGTCCTACAAGAAGAAAATAAATAGTTAGCTACAAATAATGCTCAATTAACCAATGTGGAGAAACAAAAGAACATCGTCAATGAGAGAATTTAGTAACTCTGAGGATAACTAATTTGAGTAAACCAAGACATGAGCCACTTGTCTAGAGAAAATAAGACATTATCAATGGAAAAAGTTAGCACTATTCATCAAAATTTTTTCAATTGAAACAAGTGCATGGAAAAATGAAGACAAGAAGAATCAGAGGCTCAAAGAGCATTTTCATGATCAAGTAGGCATGTATAAGCAGATCAACAAGAAAAAAGTCCATATGGCTAAAGCCAAGATTAATTTAATTTCAGCACAAAATCCAAACTAGCAACTAATCTTGGATAGACTAGCCCATGTCCACCAAGCTGAAATCAAAAACAAAGACCTATAGATCAAGGATCTTACAAAGTACATGGGGTTAGCTAACCTTTGTTACACTAACTTAGCCTTGTTGACAGCAGGTAGGACCAAAAATGAGTTTAAAAAACTAGTGTTCGTGTATGCTTTATATGAGAAAGAGTTTGTTGATAAAAAGGATGCGCTACAAAAGTTACACGTAGCAAACTTAGAACTAGAAGTTGTTAAGGCTAGTTATCAAGGCTAGAAAGATGTTGCAGCAAACCTGAATTGCAGAATGTTAGATTATTAAGAACTGAAAAAATAGCTATGGAATTTGAGATATAACAAATGCAATTTACAATGTGGTACATTAAATCAAATCAAATGTTCTCACAGCTACCAGCCCCATCACATGTTGCACAACAAGCATGGATGGTCCATGACCCCACAATGGAGGAGGAAAAGCTTCAGGCACTACTAAATAGATATCAATTTAACAAGCTTGATGATAAAGGTAAGTAGCCAATGGAGGAGCCACCACCACCGAGCACATAGGTTGTATCGAGCTTTTTCAATTTTTTGTCTTATTTTTTCATACAATTGTATCAAAATTTTGTAAAACATCACTATGGCATTCAATGTCATGTAAATAGTCAAGATAGTCATGCATAGTTGAATTTACCTTCTAATTTTATAAGGGACTCTATCTTGTTTTTGTTTTAACTCAAGGAGAAGTTTATAGTCAGTCATGGGGGTATGATAAAGTCAAATTTTAAGTCCAAATGACATCATAGCAATGATGTCATATCAATGATGTGATTGATCTAATGTCACTTCTCATGATACGTCATCGTTGATATGATGTCTCGAGATGTGTGTAGCCCTATGAATATGACACTTAGGTGCAAAATCCAATACAAAATTCATTACACCCTTAGGTAGACTCTTGTAGTTTGTTTTCATAACTTAGGAATAGAAGTGTATGCTCATAGTGTGGTGTTAGAAAGTGAACAAAGTATTTATTCAAGCATATTGTATTTGAACACAGTTTCTGAATGACAATAAAAATCAAAGTTATTTTGCATCATTGTAGCATCACTTAGTTTACTTTCTATTTAATTAGAATAATTTCCCCTATTTTCTTAGTTAACAATTTACTTTCTCAAGCACTTTACTCTACATGTGTAATTAGTACATTAGCATGGGTACAACTAGTTTTGAATGTTAAGTGTAGTTGTTCGATAGTCCTAGTATTGATATTATTTGATTTGCTTAGTAATAATTTCACTTGGTAATCCTAGTGGCAGGTGCATTTATCCAAGACATGATTAGAGGACTAGGAATGGATACCTATTTCTTAGGATAGAATAGAAATGATGAGTGGCGAGGTACCCCTACACTCAACCATATGAATACGAGCATCTCACACGTGATCTAGTTGAACTCCAAGGACTAAGTGCTTACGCGCCTTATGGAACACTTAAAGTTAATCAATTGTTGTCTCCCCAGACTTACTTGTATTGTCACGGTTGTATGGTTAAGTAAGTCTGAGGTATATGATTTTTATAACTTTTATCTTTTTATCGCCTATGTTAAGAGAGGAAAGGGTGAAGAGACTAAGTAACTAACTTTCACTAACTAAGCTTTAATCGTCCTAGCATCAGTATCCATTCCCACTTGTTGTACACACCCTAAACCAGTGCAACACTACTAGGATTATCAAATGCTATTCATTACTGGGTTACCAAGCGTAGCACACATGCTCGAAGTGATCATACTGAATGCACTTAACTAGGAGTTGAGGGTTGAGATAGATTAATTATCTAAGAAAGCATTTAAAAATTTAACACTAATTAAATCCTAATTAGCTTAGTCCATGCACTGCAAGGTTTATCAAAAATTTCATCTTTATTTCTGTACACAAATGTGTGCTCAGGTACAATTTGCTCGAATAAAGATCCATTCACTTTGAGACTCCTACTACAGGCACATGGAAATTATTCTATCTCTAAAATCGTAAAACTGCCAGAGTTTAACTAAGGGTCTACATCTAGATGATCTTACAAGGGAAAGCTGCCTCTTATTTATAGATAAGGTCACGGGCTACGATATCGCATCCCATCATACCCCCAAGACTGAATGAAAACTCGTCCTCGAGTTCCTTACAGAATATTGGGAAGGTATAGGATTACTGACTTGAATGACACTAATGGTAGATGGGGTGACATGTGAATGGATCATCATTACAAATCATGACAAAACTAGTGTTCATGACAACAAGAGTGAACACTATACACATTTGACATCCAGAATTATTTGGCAATTGAGAGAGAAGAGAGAAGAGAGAGAGCAAAGAAGAAGTCTGCTACTGCCAATGCCAAGATTGCACCTTTCGTTGTTCATCCATAAGCACGCCATCAATCTTGTCCCTTGCATAACTGCTTTAGCACCAATCCATTCCAAGTGTTTCCTCCAGATCCAATCTATCGTTGTATGATTGCCATATGCACACACAACACAGTCTGATATTAGCAAGGATAAATAAATCATAATGCAATTGATACCTTGCTTCGGTGTAAGGTCCATTGGCTAAGTTGTGATATGGCTAATACAGATCTAGAGATATAATACTGGTAACTACCTGAGGTGTAAGGGTTAAGAAAAAAATTGAAAAAAATGGACTAGGACCCCCATGAGTGAGAGCGAACCTCTGGTAGCGATAGAATGGAAAAATATAAGGAATAAGAAAGATGAAGAAAAAGAAACAATGGCCACACCAATAAAATGGATGTCAAAGATGGAAATGAACAAAAATAAATAAATGGTGATTACAAAAATTTTTAAGGGAAATAAATTAATGGATGCATCAAATAGGAATGCCAGTGGGTCCTCCCCAAAGTAGGCTCATGCCCTTAATGCCCTGACAATCCCACATTCAAAGAGTCCATATGCTCTAGGAATGTTATTTGGAGACAAGAGTTAAAGTCTTAACCACAAGAATTTACCAAAAAGAAAACAATGCATCCACCAAATATAGACTACAGATACAACTGGCAATGAGGTAATAAATGGGGAAAGAAGGATGGAAAGAAGAGAATGGAATGGAATCTCAAGAACAAGGTGGTGTATAGCCCCTTGTGTATTAATGGTTAATGTGACTTAGTAGATCCCATTCCAAATCTGGCCTCAAACAAACCACATTCAGTGACTTCACATTAATACATTTGGCCCATCCATCCACTTGAAGTAACAAGAATGGCTTCACCACAGAGCCACCACCATTCCAACACAACGAAAGAGGAGAAAGTAGGAAGCGAGAAGGGTCTTAGTTAGAGGGAACATGTTTATTTTAATTCCATAACCAATGCTTGTAGCCCAAATGATTATTTCATCTAAGGGATGTGCTTTGAATTCTGACTTTTTTTGTTGTTTCTTTTGTTTTTTTTTTTTTTTTTTTTTTTTTTTGTGTTTTTACGTGAGAATCACACCATGCAAAGACTTATTATTGTTATTTTCTTAGCTTCCTGATAATGGGGCAATGTCAGAACGGTAAGAAAACTCAAGAAGAAAACATCCAAGCACCCAAGAGAATGGCCAGCACAAGTGCATCAAATCCCCTTGAAGTCATACCCTTTTCAATCCTTGAGTCCTTTCTTAGTTTGATAAATGCCTAGTCACCAATGTACCATCCAAAATCGTTGATCTCCAGCTGGAAGGAAACAGAGATCGGGGGATCACCGGACACGCACAAAAGACCCTACCTTCGCCTGAGGGCAAGCTGGAATGAACGAAGGTAGAGTACCTTGAGTGGTCTACATGCAGATCAGGAAAGGATTTTCCCAAATGCACACCGAGGTGCTATACACTGGGTTATATGTAAACAACGTAACAGGCGTAAAGCGGAGCGTAAACAGCGTAACTAATACGAACGGAGCGTAAACATAAAACAGTGTAAATAGTATACATGCAACAATTAATGCAAACTGTAACAGATTTCAAGAAGAAAATGTAACAATGGTATATCAAAATGAGAGTTATAATGCACCGGTCTAATGCAGTTGTGGCTTTAACACAAGGTGGACGAATAGCCCTGGTGGATGCAGGGATGACTGTGGGCTGGTTCACACTGTAGGCATAGCGTAGAGGCTATATGCTCATTGTACAGGGTTGTCCAACATACAAGGTTCTCTGCTCTGGTTCTCAACGTCTCTGTTTTTCTCTCTAGTTTGCTCAAAATTGCCAACTGTCCTGATCTAATGAAAAATTGGGGATTTTATACAAGTTATGACGTTAGACTCGGGTTGGGCGACACGTGGCGCATTGACCGGGTGCTAAAGAATAGAATTTACAAGTGTACAACATGTTACATTTGCTGGGCATATACGCTGGGCATATACGCTGTATCAGGCGGGCGTAGACTTTGGGCGTATACGCTGGATGTACTGAGCATATACGCTGAGCGTATATGCTGTTGATGCTGGACGTATACGCTGGACATATACGCTGATGGTTGCTCTGTTCGTGTGAATTGCTACCTTGTACCAAATCTTGTGCTGTAGTGCTATTTTCATGCCATTTTCAGGGATTACATGCCGGGCATGTGCATCAGTTGTACCTACTGAGTGTACATGTGAGGCATGTACGCTGGTTGTCTACGCTGGACATATACGCTGATGGATGCCAGGCGTATACGCTTGGTGTATACACTGATGGATACAATCTGGGGCATATACGCTGTGAACATCGGGCATATATGCTGAGCGTATATGCTGAGAATACATACTTAGTGTAAACTAAGTATTTTAAGGTCTGAAGTTTCCAGGCTTGACAGTAGATGTTGCTGTGGTCATCAGTGGATCCCAGGGAACTACTCCTTGTTGAGTTCGACTCCGCTTGAAGTTGTCTGTGGGGCCCTCAAGCTTTAGCCATGCTGGGGAACATCATGACTTAGCTCGATTCTTATTGGAGAAGTACTAAGCTCGAAATTTTGTGGTGTTTCATTGGCCCCTCTTTGTTGATGGTTGGAGGAATCGACCCGAGAAGCGTCGACAAAGAAGTGCAAAACACCACAAGCAACTCGATAGAGGCTTTGTCCTTGGCCACCTGACTAGACATCATCGCACCGTGTTCAATAGTACATGGGATTGTGGGAAATGGGATTTGTATTTGATAGGGAAAAGGAAACTGTGGGGGATTCGGGAGGAATCAAGGTTGTGCATAGTGAAGGGGATGTGCTAGCATGTATACGGGTCATGCTGATCCTTGTCAATAGCCATTGTTTAGCAGACTCAAAATCAAGACATGAGATGTGCGTTCTTTGGCGGAACAAGTTTCTTGGTTAGTGTCCGAGAGGGCTTGTTGGCAAAACCAAAGCTACGTGATGATGTGTTTCATTCTTTGAAGGAACAAGACCCTTGTTTAGTGTTTAAGGGGGAACCTATTGACGGAGAGCCAAAGCCATGCAACGAGATGTCACTTGATTGTTTTAGATATGATCATTTGCTTTCAAGACAACTGTCGCCCCGTCTTGTGTTTCATGCGGGAGGAGACAATGTTGTTGTTTTTTTTTGGTGTTCTTATGCTCACATGCCATGTTATGGGTTGCAACCGCTTAAGGGTGGTGCGATATGCAACCGTATGTTCGATGCTTCAGGCTATACCAGAGGTGTTTGGGGTGTAGCCGAGTGTAAGGTGTTGAGGGATGAGTGGGATATGAAATAGGGGATGTACTAGTGAATGGTTTGATTTAGTCTTGTCACATGCACTGCAAACAACGTCTCAGCTTGCTGTTTATGATGAAGTGCATTCTTGTATGAACACCTCTGAGTGTCATCCTACAAACACAACTCTGAAAGCACAAGAAAACTGTGAGTGAGTAATCAAGCTTAGACTTAAACAGCTACTGATGGAACTAATGCACTGGATGAGAGTTCAGGCACTATATATGAATGACGGCAATGTTGGTAAGATCAACTGATGGTGAGTGATGCAGCGATTTTTATGAAGTGTGAGTGCAGCCATGGATTGAAGAATTAGAGATGAACTTGCCAGTTTATAGTCTTAGCGGACTATCATGGGTTAGTTTTATGTCATGACCCATTGGACATTACCCGTTTAGCGTCGTGGCGGACGGTACATTGCTAGTTTCTAGTCTTGGTGGATCGTGAAGAGGCAAACCAGTTTATAGTCTTAGTGGACTCTAGTGAATGCAACTATGGCAGTTTACTGTCGTACCGGACGAGCGCTAGTTTATCGTCATTGCAGATGCTGTGTGGTATCAATTTTAAGTCATGATTCCAGGACTGTTCTGTGGTATCAGTTTTACCGTCATGATTCCAGGACGAGCTGTGGTATCAGTTTATAATCGTGATTCCAGGACTTTTCTATGGTATCAGTTTATAGTCGTGATTCCAGGACTTTTCTATGGTATCAGTTTATAGTCGTGATTCCAGGACTCTTCTATGGTATCAGTTTATAGTCGTGATTCCAGGACTTTTCTATGGTATCAGTTTATAGTCGTGATTCCAGGACTCGCACATACCTGAGCTTGTGCTCAAATGTGGAACGGTTTCAAGAACAAATGATTGGTAGGATTTGCAAGCTCATGTCCTTCCATATCAGCTAACTTGAATGCCCTGTTTTTGTATGCTTTGGTGACCAAGTAGGGCCCTTCCCATTTGGCTGAGAATTTGTCCAGGTGTTCCCGAATGGCTTCAAGTACAAGGTCACCTTCTTTGATGGGGCGCTTGTGAATGTCGTGTCGATGGCGTTGTTTTTGTTGTTTTTGGTACCATTCAATCTGATCGAGTACACGTATGCATTCCTCCTCCATCGAGTCCAGGTCAATGATGTGCAGGTCATTGTTTTGCTCTTCGTCTAGGAGTCTAGAAAGTGTGATCCTTAAAGATGGTACCTGCAATTCCAGAGGTAAAACAACTTCTGAATCGTAAACAAGGCTATATGGCGTTTTACCTGTCAAAGTTCGATGCGTCGTGCGATATGCCCACAATGCATATACCAATTGTTCATGTCATCTTCGCTTGCTTTGGGTAAGTATCCTTTTAAGTATCATGATCATGGTTTTGTTTGTTGCTTCTTCTTGCCCATTACTCTGAGGGTAATAAGGGGATGAAAATGAGTTTTTGATCCCCAGACTTTCACAGAAGGTTTTGGTTTCGACACTACTAAATTGTGGCCCGTTGTTAATGATGATGGTCATGGGGTTCCCAAAACGGTCACAATGTTTTCGAGAATGAAGTTGCACACGTGTTTAGATGTGGTCTTTCGAAGGGGCACAACTTCTACCCACTTCCTGAAATATTTTGTCGCGGTTATGATGAAACTGTGCCCTACAGAAGATGAGGGCGTTATTGGTTTGATAAGGTCCAACCCCCACTTTTGAAAGGGCCACCTGATTTGTGTTGTATGCAACTCATTTGGTGGGACATGGATCAGATTACCGTGCCTTTGATAGGTATCGCATGTTTTAGCCTTGGAGAGACAATCGTACCCCATGTGTGGCCAATAATAGCCTAACCGTCTAATCTTTGTTGCCATTGCTTTTGGTGCTATGTGTCCTCCACATAGTCTGTCGTGTACTTGCTCAACGATGGTTTGGGCATCAGTGTTACTAGCGCATGTTAGCAATATGCCTTCGTAGGATCGATGACACAATGTGTCTCCTACTAATGCATATTGCCATGAACTCTTTCATACCGCATCTCTTTTGTGCATTCGTTAAGTGTTGCGGTGTTTCACCGCATAGAAGGTACTCTTTTATGTCATCATACCATTCTACCGTGTGTGTTGTACTAACGGATGCAATTGGCAACGCATCAAGAGCATCGGTTATTGGTTTAACACAGCTGATTATGGAGCTTGGCAATTTATGGAACATTTCGGGTGACATGTTTAACGCTAGGGTGGCTAGTGCAACTGCGATGGTATTATCGTTTCAAGAGATGTGTTGCACATCGATGTTTTCAAATCGCTTCATTAAGTGTTTGGCTAAGTCACAGTATGGTTGTAAATGTTGTGCTTTGCATGTATAAACGTCTGTGACTTGGTTTAAGACCAATTGTGAGTCTCCCCTGACTACCAGTTGTGTCATGTCTGAAACTAGTGCTGCTGTAAGACCTCTAAGGAGATCTTCATACTCTGCTATGTTGTTGGTATAGTGAAAGTTAAAATGATAAGCAAAGGGGCGGATCTCCCCGAAGGGATAGGTGATAACGGCGACAGCACTTCCTCCTCGAGAGGTGGATGCTCCATCAAAATTTAGAATGGCATCGTAGTCATTGGATACTATGTCTATTGCGCTTATATTTTCATCCGGGAATTCTAGCTCTATCGTTGCTTGATCGTGTGTTGGCGATGTGGTCATTTGATTTGCTATGGCTTGACCCTTAACTGATGACTGCGCTACATAGTGTAAGTCAAACTCAGCTATCATGGCCTTCAAACGGGCTATTCGACTTGTCTCGTAAATGTTTCCCGTGATGGCTCTGAGCACATTATCCTTGCAAATTATGTTTACTTGGTTACGGAAGAGGTAATGTCGCCATTTCTTTAAGGAAAAGGTTAGGGCTAAACATGACCTCTCCACCTCGTTATACTTCTTTTCATGAGCAACTAATGCATGGCTTAAGTAATAAACAAGGACTTTGGTTCCATCATCTCATTTTTGGCAAAGCATAGACGCGATGGATGAGTCCAATGTGGCAAGGTAGATGTAAAATGGTTTATCATTTTGGGGTGGATAAACCGTGGGTAGTTGAACCAGTGCGATTTTAATATTATCGAATGCTTCTTGGCACCGTGGAGTCCATTCAAAATGAACATTCTTGCATAGCAAGTGGTTCATAGGTTTCAACTTGTCCGTTAGTTTTTCTATGAAACACCTGATAAACTGTAATCTACCTTGTAGACCTCGGAGTTCAGTAAGGTTGTTAGGTGATTTTAAGTCTGTTATTGCCTTAACTTTATCCGAGTCTACTCGTATCTCTGCTTCCGAGGCTATGAATCCAAGCATTTTGCCTATTTTGACGCCGAAGACACATTTCTTGGGATTAAGTCTTAACTCATATTTTAAACAGCGTTTTAGCACCAAGTCAAGGTCTTGTACATGTTGTTGTGATGTCTTTGATTTAACCACGATATCGTCCACATAATCGTTTAGCGAGTGTAGCATGTAGTCGCTAAAAATGAATGTCATCGCCCTTTGGTATGTGGCCCCATCATTCTTGAAACCGAAGGGCATCATTGTGTAATAAAAGGTTCCCCATGGTGTCATAAAAGTAGTCTGGAGCTGATGCTCCGAGTTGATGCGTATTTGGTTGTATCCTGAGAAACCATCCATAAAAGACAATAGGGCGTGCCCAGCGGTCGAGTCAACAAGTTGATCAATGCTGGGTAGAGGAAAATCATCTTTTATGGTCGCAACGTTTAGATCTCAGAAGTCAATGCATAAGCGAATGCTTCCGTTCTTTTTCGGGACTATGACCATGTTGGATACCCAATTGGCGTAATCGACAGCCCAAATGAAACCAGCCTGATAAAGTTTGGTGATCTCATTACGAACTGCCAATGCCACCTCGGGTTCGACCTTTCGTGCCTTTTGTTTTACGGGTCTCAATTTTGGATCAAGGATGATGTTGTGCTGGACGATTTGAGGGTCTAACCCGGGCATGTCGGTGTAAGACCAAGAAAATGCTTTCATGTTATTTTGAAGCACATCTTCTATGTCTTTGGCCAGAGGAGGTTGCAATAGTGTACTTAATTTTAATATTTTAATTTCCCCACCGGGCATGGCGATGGGGATTTCGGTCAACGGGTCTTCGGTGATGTTTTCAGCTTCTATGTCAAGGGACTTTGTCATACCTTCGTAGTTATCTATCGTTTGTTGTGTTGAGGCTATGACTGCATCGTCCGTGGATAAACTTAAGTGGATGAGATTTATGTCAATGTCCCTTGCGATCTTTCCGTATGGCCCATCGATGATTAACGGTGTGGATAGATGCTGACAATCCATCGGGCTTGCTCCTACCAATAAACAGGGAGTAGAATGAGGTGATGAGTATTGTTCAATGTTCCCAGGCAACTTAAATTGTGTGCACGTGCATAACGGTAGTTTATCGTCACACCGGGACACATGGCAGTTTAAGGCCTTACCGGGTGGTACGTGGCAGTTTAAGGCCTTACCGGGTTGTGGGTGGCAGTTTAATGCCTTACCGGGCCGTAGGGGGTTTGTACATGGCAGTTTAAGGCCATATCGGGCTGTCATGGCAGTTTAAGGCCATACCAAGCCGAAAGGTTTATCGTAAAATTTGCACAGGAGAGTCTATGCCAAAATGTTCAGTGTGGACTTCTGAAGTTGGTTTACAGGAGAACCGGGATATAGTAATATTTGTTTTGTTTTAAATATATTTTTTATTTTATTTTTGAAAAAAAAATTCAAAAAAATAAGTAAAAAGGCAAAAAAGAGGCAAACCGCAAGGCAGCGGCGGCGGCAGCGGTGGAGCGCTATAAATAGGGCAGGGGCATCATTTGTGGAAATTGTGGATCGGAGGCCAGCATAAGCAGTGAGCGTAGTGAGCGTAAGCGTAAACAGTGAGCATAAGCGTAGACAATGAAACCCTAAGCGTAAGCGTAAACGCAGAGCGTAAAGGCCAAAGCGTCAGTGTAGAGGTCAAAGCGTCAACGTAGAGACTCAGACCCCGATGTAAACCTGTCAATCCCAGCGTAGAGGACGCTGAGATGGGCAAAGGCAAGGAGGTGGAAGGCCAGGGGAGAAAGGGACCTGACCTGACTTTCGCAGAGGAGAGCGAGGCCATGCTGCAGTGTCTACCCAGGCCGAGGATTCCATCATGGCCTAGATCGTCACACAGGTAGGCTCTAATCCTGCCTCTGTTAGTTATTTTCATCTGTACAAGTTTCTTAGTGTAGTCGGTCAGCGTAGAGGGTTTCGGCGTATACGCCTAGCGTAGACAGTTAGCGTAGATAATTTCCTTGGTGTATACACCTAACGTAGACAGTCAGCATAGATAGATAGCATAGAGGATTTCCATAGTGTAGAGCGTATACTGCACGTAGCCTAGGTTGTTTGTAGCGTAATCAGTTTTCGTCAATGCACAGCGTAAACAAATTTTACTGACATGAAGCATAGACGATTTTATTAGCGTATACGCTGACTGTTCGTAGATCATTTACAGTGTCCAGCATAGACTGTTTACACAGCGTATACGCTGGGGGTTTTTACGGCATATACGCTGAGGGTTTACACAGCGTATACGCTGAGGGTTTACACAGCGTATACGCTGAGTGTGAACAGTTTATTGTTTTCAAGTGGGGTTCAGCGTAGACCTGTTTTCATGGCGTATGGTGTGAACTGTTTTAGGCATAAACTTATTTGCACAGTGTTCAGCGTAAACTGTTTGCATGGCGTATACGCTGGCAGTCTGCACAACGTATACGCTGTTGGGTTTTATGGCGTATACGCTGAGAATTTTTACAGCGTATACGCTGCGTGTGAACAGTTTGTTCTTTTCCAGGTGGTGTATAGTGGAGTTCTGTTTTCATGGCAAGAACTATTTTCACAGCGTAAACCAATTTTATAGCGTATACCCCGAGTGTAAACAGTTTTGACAGCGTATACGCCCAGTGTAAACCGTTGGTAATTTTTTCTAAGTGTCAGCCTACAATGTGAAATTTTGTTTTCATCTCATTTTCATGCATGACCGATTTACTGTGGCATTTCGGTTACTTGCAGGGACACTGAACCTTTTCTCCTGGTTGTTGAGCTCATTGGGGTATTAACGTGGTTTGGCCCCATTGAGGTCGATGAACCTACCCCGGATCTGACTGTTGACAACAATGGGGTCTGGTTCAGAGAAGGGGTGTGTGAATTCCTAGCCTTCATCCTGGACAATTTTAAAGTGGTTGTCTGGTTGCATATAAGTGAACTGGTGGCACGGAGCGTGCTTGAGGTCATGTTGCTGGGAGCTTCGGAGGGTGTCGCAGTCTTCATGGAAGACATTGACGAGGGGCCTCTTGTGATCGAAGGTGGTCCCTCTGGCGGGCCTAAGTCTACTCGCCCGTTAACACGCATGTGGGCCCAATTGCCGCGAGGGCGTGATTATCTGAACAACACTCTATTTTTAGCTGCGCGTGCGCACTTGTTGTTCCAGAACCCTCCTAGCATAGTGTACCGAGTGGATAGGTAGGATCGTTTAAGCTTGTTGTTTCTATTTTTTACGTCATTTGGGATTTGCTTCTATTTTGACAAACATTCTTTTGCAGGCCCCAAGTCAACCCAGACGGAACATGCATTGAGGATGATCGGCTTGCTCTAGCTCATACCGCTCTAGAGACCTTTATGGCGAGCCCCACCCTTTGTGGAGCGGTATTAGCTCAAACCAAGGGTGATATCGTCCACTTCCACAAACGGTTCTCTAGAGCGTTCGCACTGTGCTAAGCTCATGGATGGTTGCATGCAGATTGGTCAAATAAGGGACCAATTTTTCCTCGTGACTCTGACTTGGCTAGCACATCTAAGTCCACAACTGAAGGTAAGTGAAAGTATTTTCTAGATGGGTTAACATGTTTATTCAACTGCTGAGGGTTATACTGATGTAATGGTTTCAAATTGTATCTACAGTTGATGCTCCTCCTAGCAGGGACCCTGTCACAACAGGGCGAACTGAGACTACCCTGTCAATGAAGTTTGGGGAGGTCAGTAAGGCCCAAAAATGGTTATGTACCCACGCCCCGCCATCCATTTCCCGTTGTTTAAATGACGCCGGCCTTATGGAGCTCTTTATGACCCCAAGCCCTAATGTGTCGATAGTAGAAATGATCGGGATCGTGGATTCCTTCGACACATCTGTCTCTTACTACAGCACCCAGATTAAGGGTGTTAAGATAGTTTTCCATCTGTCGCCTAAATTCTTTTTGAACCTGTTTGGTGTACCGGCGAATGGTATAAATGTAGTTTTGGACATGATGCATAAATAGCTCCATACGGTTCATGAATTAGAGGACTGGTTGGGTGTTGCCAAGGGTGCCAAGGGATTCCCTATGTAGGGGAAGTCAAAGGTTGAGGAGGTGAATGAATTATATCCTCTATTTAGGGCACGGATATTCCCTAAATCCCTTTCCCAAGTGCAGAGTCTTGGTCCTGCATAAAGAGATCGTGCAATTGCATTCAAATGTTGAGGCATAGTCTCACTGACCTTTGCATTTTTTGCCAGTTATCTACGCTGCTTAGCCGAGTTTCGGGTGGTTCATGCGGACAACAAGTATGTTCTGCGGGATCGAGATCAATTATCCCGCCCATGGATCAATCATTTTTTTGAAACGGCCAAGTCCCAAGATATGCCCGAGGGAATTGACGAATCTGTATCTATGACAACAAGGGGATCATCTGGTACCTCAATCCACACACGTGACAGTGTGGGGTTGGAACCAGACGATGTGCCTTATACTGTGAAAAGAGTAGAATGGGTCATCAAAGAAACCATTGGCAAGGCCAAGTCGAAGCTGACAAAGCGTGAACGTTCAACCGAGGAGGCCTCAAATGTGGACGAGCCACGGGTTAAGCGTATATGGTTCAAGATGCCTACCCGAGGTAAGTAAACTTAGTACACTTGTTGCTTTATTGTTTTCTTCTTATTCATAATTTTTACTTTTACCACTTCCATGCCACTGATGCCTTCAGACTTGATTCGAGAAGTGAGGAGGCAGGAATTGGAGATAATCATTGAAGAGGAGGAAGGTTCAACAGAGTTAGTAACCGATGAGGAAGAGGCCGGCAAGGATCAGGCGGAAAAGATGGAGGAGCTATGGGAAAAAACCATGGAGATCAAACTGGTGGATGACCAAAGTGGTGTTCATGAAATGTTCATCGCTTTCAGACGAAGGTAGTGATACCAGAACGATGCGGCTGGACGTGCCCATGAAAATAGTTCCCCCTGAAAGGACCGCGGAGGTTAGTACGTCTCGCACTCATGGGCCATTTACTTGGACAGAGATGCCAAGTAAAATGGATTTTGTGGCTGGTATCGCTGAGGAAGTTGTTGAACATATTCAGGCAGTCCATCCTGAGATTGGTATGAATGTTTCGAGTTTTTGTTTCTTACAGCTTTAGAGTTTCACACCTTGTTTTTGTCATTTTAGCATTTGTTCTTTTCGTGTGCATAGGTGCCAAATTGAGGTGGGATCCTTCTAAGACAGTTAGCATAGAGAGTTTTCCCACACTATCCCCAGAAGTCGAGCAGGTACCAAGGCCAGTTTATGAGGAGGTGGCGAAAGGTCTTATTCACAACGCCAAATCGCTGTGGACTTGTAGGCGTTCTGTCGAACACTTGTGGTTACAAATTCAAGCAAAGGAGAAGGCAGTTTTCGAGTTGTCAATTGAGCATGATGATCTCAAGGCTCGATATGAGTTCGCCTCTACTAAGCTAAATGGTGATCGCTCTTCGCGGACTTCCGAGGTCACGTATACTAGGTACTGGAACCTACTTAATCGCCATGCGTCACTGACACGGAGACTAGTAGAGCATAAGGCCCAGGTGGATCTACTAAACCTCAAGTGCCAAGATTGGAAAGCTTTCGCTTCCAAGGTACGAAAATGGGGTCAGGATGAAAAGAACCACAAGCATCACTATAAGAAATCTTTGAAGGAAGTATCTATTGAAAAGCACCAACTCAAAACGTTTGTGGAGGGTCTCGGTCTACACTCTACATTCAATACCTTTGCTCAAAACACAACTGTTGAAATGGAATCGCCTGCAAGGGTGATTACAACTGCTTCTGGGGAGGTGTCGGTGGGTGAATTCCCTTTAAAACCTCCCACTTGGTCAGCTGTTGACAAAGGGAAGGCCTTGGCAGATGTCGACCTGGGCCTTGATGGGACCGATTAGACCAGTGTCTCAGAAGAGGAAATCCTTCGCCGACTGGAATTCGGCTTAGGGGGACCCCCTTCGGTAAGCGTTTTGTTATCTTGAAATTCATTTACTGAATAATGTTTGAAGATTTTCTATTTTATCCTTATTTTGATTGTTCCCTTTGCGTTTTATAGGATGAAGGCGATGATGATGTTCAGGAAGCTGGCCCTAGTAGAGTGAGGGTTCATGATGCTAGCGGGTCTAGAGGGGAAGATCCTCCTGTCCCTGATGTTTAGCTTTTGTTTTAAAATTGTTCTGACTCAGATTTATATGTGAATTGTAAATTGAGATGAATGAAACCAGTTAACTCTTGTACTTGTACATCATTTCATGTATAAAAAAATTTTTGTTGATTTTGAGTTTAGTTGTAAACATGACACGGCAATGTAAAATGTTTTGGTTTGTTTTTGTGGTTTAAATGTAATGCGCAGATGTAATTATAAGTCGGAGTATAATGCTAAACGAAAGATAATCGTGAAAATTGTAATTGACAACATGGCAATGTAAATGTAAATTCGAACAGTGAACCGGAGTTGGAGAGGAAAACAAAGTATAAGTGGATGATCTAGTTTAAGGCCATTTTGGGACAGATTCGCACTAGTTTAAGGCCATTTCGGGCCAGATTAGCACTAGTTTAAGGTCATTTCGGGCCATATTCTCACTAGTTTAAGGCCATTTCGGGCCATATGCGTAGTTTAAGGCTTTTTTGGGCCGCAGCATAAGCAAGGGACTTTTCGAATGACACGAGTGGATTTCTCGATTGACTGACCATTTCTGATCATGGCTAGTTTTAGGTCGTTGCGAACATGATAGTTTAACGTCGTCCCGGACTGGTTGTAGTCTAACGTCATTTCAGACCGTTCGTAGTTTAACATGATTTTGGACAAGCACGTTGTTTATTGTTTTAGTAATTTTTTGATTTTTCTCATTTTGATGTTGGGAGATGCATTAGCGGGTATGATTCTATATTCAGCGTCCCCTTCGCTGATCACATTGAATAGTAATTCGGCCCAAGGGACGTCTGATGGAATTGTTTCTGCATTAGTGTTTTCTTGCGCTTCTGCATGTATCACGGTTTCTATGTCAGTTGTGATTTCTAAGTGAGGTTGCATATGTACAATGTCAGGCCCAGGTATTTCTGTCTTGGGTGGGTTTTCTTCTATGTTTAAAGGATTATCGCTCACCGGTTGTTGTTCATTTATGTCATGCTGTCTAGGATTTTCGAGCTTAACCTCTAAGCCTTGGTCTGTGTCTATGTACAATGAGATGATGGGTGTAGCAGCCTCCCCATGTATGATGATTTCACCACCTTCATAAGGCAGATGAATCTCTTGGTGTATAGGGGATGAGACTGCTTTCAGTTGGGCTAACCAAGGCCTTCCTAATATTAGGTTGAATCCTGGCATCTCATCGATTACTACGAAGTCGGCGGATGTGGGGAACTGGTCCCCCGCTATGAAGTCTAAGGTCACGGTGCCTTTCACGATCATGTGCGATCCGCTGAATGATTTCAAGCATGTGGTAGCAGTTGGTCTGATTAGCTCTGTGAGCCCCAATTGTTCGAGGATGGGATATGGGACTATGTTTGTGGCAGCTCCATCATCTATGTGGACCCTATGTATCTTGAATTGGTTTACTCTTATTGTTATAAACATAGGAGCTATTATTATCTCTCCCGTTTTCTCATCCAACTTGATGTTATCGTTGTGGAAAATTAGTGGCTTGGAAGTTAACCCTTGAGGCGAGTACATTACCGCATGAATTGAAGGTTCATTTGGAGGCAAGTCCTTGCTTACTAGGATAGATGTTAACATGCACACCAAAGCTTCGCGATGGGTTTGTGATGCTAACACTAGGTCGTATAGGCTCAGAGAAGTATTCTTTTGTTTGAGCGCCTATGTGACCTGTGTTAGGGTTGTTGCTAGGTCTCTACTGTTGGGCGCGTATTTATCAGTAGTGACTTGGTCCATTGGGCCCAACAGTCTTATTTCGCACATCGTTGGTTTGTCATTTTTTTTTGGAATTGTTGATTCTGGCGTATCATGTTTTCTAGATGATTCACCCTCATGGCTTGTGTTTGGTTTATGGTTAGGTTGTATCATGGGTACTGCATTTAGCAGGGTAGGTTTAGGAGGTCCTAAGGCTAGCTGTTGATGCTCCTTTTCCAAGCGTTCACGCGTAAGCCTATCTGCTAAGCGTTCTCATGGGTGACGCAGGGGCGTAGTTGGTTTTGAGGCCTCAGGTTGCCTTGGGATTCGTACTACGTATGGAGTCAGGTGGGGTTGCAGTTGGACAGTTGCTTGTGGTTGGGTGCCAGACTAGCTAGGCACCTTGATGACATAGGGGCTTGGTTTATTTTGTGTCTGGGAAGTAAAGGATTGGGGATCACTAGGACGTTCGGGTGTCCTAACAACGTATGGAGTTGGCCTAGTCAAAGGTTGTACCTCTGCTGTTGCAACTACGGGTGGTACTTGGACTACGTAGGGGGTAGGCCGAGTAGGAGGGGTTGGTAGATTTGAGGTAGTGACTGCGAGAGGTACGCGGACAACATATGGCTGTTGCGGGGCGTATGATGATTGAGGCATGCATGTTGATGCAGTGGGAGGAATACGTACTACAAATGGCTTGTTAGGCGTTTGTTAATGGTCAGAGTAGACGATGTTAATGCTAAGTGCTTCAGGTTCATTATCTAGGTAGATTGTTTTAATAACTTATGGTGCCTCTTTGGTATTTAGGGGGTCTTTATACACACCCATGGCCTGGTTCTGCGACTAGACCAGGTTGGCCTCATCAAAGGTGATCTGACCTCCGTCAATCATTCGTTGGATATCTTATTTCAGGGTGAAACAATAATCTGTGCCATGCCCATTATGTTGGTGATAGTCGCAGAAGCGATCCATTCTAAAACCTTTTGGTACTGGGGGTTCATCCGGCGTTTCTAAGCTTGGGTTCTGAACAAGTTGACAGAACTGATCATGTCTCTGGATAGCAACAGGGGATAACTGTTTGTGTTTCATTAACTCAGCCTTCAGGAGTTGGTCAAACAACTGCGATGGTTTCATAGGTAGTGGTGTGTATTGGGAGGGTTCTTTCCTCTTGAAGTTTCTTGTGCGGTTTGGTGTTGGGTTCTATGATGAGGATGACTCTGGTGCGGCTGTAGGAGTGGGTGTAGTGTAATTAGTAGGGGAAACAGGCGGTTTGCTTTGTTGTCCCATGTTTTCTTTTTGTGTTTCTGCCAACACTGCTATGGTTGTTTTAGCTTTTTCTTTATCTTTTTTACTGTGTTGATTCTTAAACACTAAATACGCAGGATCATGGCTATTTTGGGCCACCTCTTCTATGTTTTTAATTTGTACAAAAGCTTGATTGAGGTTACGCGCATTCAGGTAATATAACTTGGATTTGAAAAAGTCATTGACAGACCTTTTTAGAATGGTGAGCAGATACATCTGTGGGATCGGCTCATGGAGCTCATTGAGAGCAGCACTCCACCTTTGGATGAATTTTTGTACGGGCTATAGAGGTTCTTGTTTGACCTGTATAAGACTATCAAGTGTCGCTTCAGGTTTCAAGTTATACTTGAACTTGGTAATGAGTTGATGTAATAACTCCTCTAGAGAAAATATCGAGTTTCTTGGCAAGGCCCGGTACCAATCAAGTGCTCTCCATGCGAGGGACATAGGGAACACTCGCAAAATGGCGTGTGGCCATGCCTGAAGTAATGTGCATTCTAGTCTAAATTTTATAACGTGAGCATTGGGGTCCATTTCCCCGTTATATTTAGTTAGCATAGGCAATGATACACCTTTGGGTAAGGTTAGGGATGGAACAGAAGAGCTGATGGGGTCATCGTGGTAAAATTCCACTACCTTCAACTCTCCATCGGTGACCGTCTTGAGACGTTTGACCTCGTCAATTAGTTCCTGCATTAGTTTTTTAGCATCTGCCCAGTCTTGAGCACTAGGTGAGATGGAAGGTTGGGGATGTTGTACAGTATATATGTTAGATTGTTGGGTAGCGGGTTGGAAGGCAGAAAGCTGTGTAGTTGGAGGTTGTACTTGTGGAATATTTATAGCAGGTGGTATCAAGGGTGGCACATTGTAGGCGAGGGGTTGCTGTTGTGGTTGTGCTTGGGGGATATTGGTCGGTGGAATTGTGTGAGGTGGTATGTTGTAATGAGGGGGTTGGTGTGGTTGGGCACCAATCGCTGCCCATTGGGCAGTCATGTTTTGTACAGGGACAATTTGAGCTGGTTGAGTTACAGCGGTGAAGGGGGCTCCCTGGGTTTGGATCCGAGGAATGTAATGAGTGAACATGGAAGCCGGTATCACATGTGGCATCCTGATCACTCGAGGAGGGAAGGTTGCCCCTACATTGTTTTAGGGAGGTTGCATTTGTAAGAACGGGGGTGTCGTAGCCGCAGGAGGAATTGCGAGGGGAAGCGTGTTGACTTGAACGTCGATTGGTGGAGGAATGGGGACGAGTGCGGCTACGTCTTGTTGAGGCACCTGTGCTTGCGTGATTCCAGATGGTTGGAGGGATGTAGTTTCGCCCGTGAATGGGTGAAATAGCGGGTTTATATAACTTTGTGGGCTAAGGGTGTGGTATGAGTCTTCATGCTCAGATTGGGCAGCAAACTCATCTTCCTCTTCCGATTGAGGATTTACTACAGGCTGATCTAGCGACTGGCTCCTTTGCAGGAGAAGTTGTGTGATGAGCTCAGAGTAAGGCTCTGGGACAGGGATGATATCGTACAGGGAAGGGATGAACTCTTGCCCTCCCCTGTAGAAAAGTTCGTATTGCCTTTTAACTTCTACTTCAGCTCGGTCCACAACTAGGCCGACTTGTATTTTCACGCATATGAAGTTGTACTGGTCTTGAGTTATGGTGTTGGATGATGGGTTCCTCCCTTGCAACCTAAGAGACTGACGGGGCCCCATTGTGGGTTGTGCCACGGGTTGTTGAACGGCCATGATTCCTACAAGGTCTGTGACCTGGGTGGTTGTAGCGGTGGTGTTTGCGGTGTTCATGATGAACAGTTGAGAATATGACACAGTGAGGGGATATGGAATTAGAGTACTTAGTGCAGCATAAACCTACGTTCGTGAGGCACAGGGTATAGACTGGGTCTCAGCGTATAGGCTTCAACGACCAGAGTATGCTGGCAGCATAGACAGCGTATAGGTATATAACGTATAGTGCCAGCGTAGAGAATCTACGGCGTAAAGCGTACAGCGTATACGCTAAGCAGCGTAGATAGTGTCAGTGTACAGCGTAAACAGGGTTACAGCGTACAGAGTGTACTGTATACGGATGACAGCGTAAACGAGTTTACAGCGTAGGGCGTAAAGAGAGTCTTGTGTGCAGCGTAGACAAAGTCTACAACATAAAGTGAGCAGCGTGTGTGTTAGCAGCGTAAACAAAGTTGTGTGTGTAGCGTAGACGAAGTTTACAGCGTAAAATATGCAGGGTCAGCGTATAGCGTAGACAGGGTCTACAGCGTATAGCGGACTGCGTATATTCAGCAGCGTAGACTTTGGGGAGTTTGCAGACAAAGTCAACGTATGGTTAACAGCATACACACTGAGAGACTTGCAGATGATAAGTTTTAAACGGAGCAGCGTAGATGCTAGGAGTTTGCAGACAGTAAGTTTTGAACTGAGCAGCGTAAACGTTGGGAGGTTTGCAGAAAGGGTCGGCGTATACTCAACAGCATAGATGCTGAGAGCTCTGAAGCACAGTAAGTTTTAGGCAGAGGCCCTCCTTTTTAGCGCCAATTTCTGTACCTTCCGAAATCGTCAGTCTTCAGCTGAAAGGAAACAGAGACCGGGGGATCACCGGACACTCACAAAAGACCCTACCTTCGCCTGAGGGCAAGCTGGAATGAACGAAGGTAGAGTACCTTGAGTGGTCCGCACGCAGATCAGGCAAGGATTTCCCCAAACGCACACCGAAGTGCTATACGCTGGGTTATATGTAAACAGCGTAACAGGCGTAAAGCGGAGCGTAAACAGCGTAACTGATGTGAACGGAGCGTAAATGTAAAACAGCGTAAATAGTATACATGCAACAATTAATGCAAACTATAACAGATTTCAAGAAGAAAATGTAACAATGGTATATCAAAATGAGAGTTACAATGCACCGGTCTAACGCAGTTGTGGCTTTAACACAAGGTAGACGAATAGCCCCGGTGGATGCAGGGATGACTGTGGGCTGGTTCACACTGTAGGCATAGTGTAGAGGTTGTATGCTCAGCATACAGGATTGTCCAGCATACAAGGTTCTCTGCTCTGGTTCTCAGCGTCTCTGTTTTTCTCTCTGGTTTGCTCAAAATTGCCAACCGTCCTGATCTAATGAAAAATTGGGGCTTTTATACAAGTTTTGACGTTAGACTCGGGTTGGGCGACACATGGCGCATTGACTGGGTGCTAAAGAATAGAATTTACAAGTGTACAACATGTTACATTTGCTGGGCATATATGCTGTATCAGGCGGGCGTAGACTCTGGGCGTATACGCTGGGCATGGAGGGCGTATACACTGGATGTATTGGGCGTATACCCTGAGCTTATACGCTGTTGATGCTGGGCATATACGCTGATGGATGCTAGGCATATGCGCTGGGCGTATACGCTGTGGAGGCTGGCTGTATATGCTGATGGTTGCTCTATTCATGTGAATTGCTGCCTTGTACCAAATCTTGTGCTGCAGTGTTGTTTTCATGCCATTTTCGGGGATTGCATGTCGGGTGTGTGCATCAGTCGTACCTGTTGAGCGTACATGTGAGGCATGTACGCTGGTCATCTACGCTGGCCGTATACGCTAATGGACACAATATGGGGCGTATACGCTGTGAACATCGGGCGTATACGCTGAGCGTATACGCTGATAATAGATACTTAGTGTAAACTAAGTATTTTAAGGTCCGAAGTTGCCAGGTTTGACAGCAGATGTTTCCGTGGTCATCAGTGGGTCCCAGGGAACTGCTCCTTGTTGAGTTTGACTCTGCTTGAAGTTATTTGTGGGGCCCTCAAGCTTTAGCCATGCTGGGGAACATCATGACTTACCTCGATTCTTGTTGGAAAAGTACTAAGCTCGAAATTTTGTGGTGTTTCAACTGATTCATTGATAGTTCTTATTATTGAGAAAGGGACTGTACAGTTTCAAGAAGAGAGACCATAGAATGTTATGGATGTATGGATGAAGTGGACTCATTTCCTGCTATATCAAAAGAACCATACCTTAGTATCAACATCATAACTTAAAAGTAAAAACCAAACATTAGCAATCAATGGAATACAGTTCATACCACCATCAGAGCACTTATTAGGTGATGAATCAAACAAAATAATCAAATACTCAAAGAAATGAAAAGGTATAAATGATGTTGTAAAACAAAAACAAGAAAAGTTAAGGAAATTTGTAAAACAAAAATTTAAAAAGAACTGAGGGTTGCAAATGATCAACATAGGTGGCCATCTCCCCCATGACTAAATTGGAAAGGAGAGATCCAAAATAAGGAGTGAGGTCGTCCTCTCTCAGAGGTATTATGTGCACCAAGTGTTCTAAGTTCATGGAAGGGTTTGGTTTTTTGCACATTGACCAATAATCTCTTATCAGGGCTTTCAGGTTTGTATATGGTCATGGCTCTTGACGGAAAGGTTGTGTGAATGATGTAAGGTCCTTCCCACAATGTTTGAAATTTCATGTGTTAGGGCACATGTGTGGGGTTCCAGTAAAAGACATTATCTTCTAGTTGGTACTTAACCTTTCGAATTTTTAAGTCATGACATTGTTTGTTATGTGCCTTGTGCAACTCATTTGATGACAAGGAAACCAATTAGTTTTCTTCTAACATGTTTAGAGTTGTCAATCTTTGTTTTGTGCTAGATCAAGGTCAAGGTGGAGGTCACATGCCATGGATAGTGTACGAAGCTTGGTTTGAATTAGAAGCTTTGGGAGTTTTCTATACACTAACTCATACCATGCAGGAAGTTTCCAAGTGCAGTGGTATGCCTAGAGAGTATCGTTTAGTTTAGTGCTCCAATCTCACATATATTTGCTAACTGTCCTTGTTAATATTCTAGTAATCTCATGATTAGTGACCTCGACTTGGCCATTAGCTTGGGGGTGATAAGGTGTAGTTAATTTATGTTCAACCACTAAGCGTTGCATAAATTTTCAAAAGGTTGCACCCATGAAATGTGTTCCATTATCCAATATAAGTGCACGTGGGACACCAAATCTATTTACGACTTTTTGTTGTACAAATCGTGTAGCTGTAGACGATGTGTAGTCTATTATAGCAACTGCTTCAACCCATTTTGTTAGATAGTCAACAACAACAATGATATAAGATTTTCCATTGGACATTGGTGTAATGGGCCCCATAAAGTCTATTCCCCAAATGTCAAAGGGTTCCAAAGGTTGAATTCATTGTTGCAGATCCTCCATTCTAGTAGTCATTCCTCCATCATGTTCACAGCGCTCACAGGATTGGACAAAATGATGGACATCCCAAAATAGTGTTGGCCAATAATATCCTACAAGCAGGATCTTAATAGCCATTCATCTCCCTACATAGTAACCCCCACAAGGGCCCTCATGAGCATCTTGGAGAACTCTTAGTTTATCCACATCAGGCACACACCATCGAACCAAGCCATCAGGACTGACTTTTTAAAGTTGTCCTTTGATCTCCATGAAGTACTTGGTTCTGTGAAGAAACTATTGTTTCTTCCTAAAGTCCAACCCCTATGGTGTTTGTTGGGAAAGGAGATAGGTGAGAATGCTACTGTACCAATTCATTCCCATGGGTTCGTTATTCACTACACTGACAAAGAGGTCCTCTTCGGGAAAATGATTAGATATGGCGTATTCATCCTCTTTGTTGTCCCAATGCAACTGAGATAAATGATCTGCAACTACGTTCTTGGTGCCCTTTTGATCTATCATCATTAGATCGAACTCCTATAGGATTACCAGCCAACATATGATACGAGGGCTAACCATTGGCTTATTCATGAGGAACCTAATTACACTATGATCTGTATGAATGTACACTTTGTAGCCTAATACATAGTGCCTAAACTTGTCCAGTGCAAACACTACAGCCATTAATTCTTCTTCTGTAGTTGTATAGTTAAGTTGTGCACCAACGATACTCTTACTTGCACAGTGGATATAATAAGGACATTTTTGTTCATCTAACTATGTCAGTACGGCTCCTAAGGCATAATTGGATGCGTTAGTCATTATATGGAATGGTTTGGACTAGTCAGGGGCTTATAGAATGGGAGTTTCTACAAGCCTTTGTTTCAGAGTTTGGAATGCTCATTCACATTCCCTAGTCCATTAGAATGGTGCATCCTTCTTTGTTAGTTCTACCAATGGTTTAGGAATCTTAGAGAAATTCTCAATGAATCTTTGATAGTAGCCAGTGTGTCCAAGGAATGATCGAATGTCTTTCACAGTTTCCGGTTGTCAGGTGATTCCTTGGATGACCCTAACTTTCTCTAGGTCTACCTCTATTCCTAAATGTGAAATTTTTTGTCCAAGTACTACACCCTCTTGGACCATCAAATGGCATTTTTGCCAGTTGAGCCTTAAGTTGTTTTCTACACATCATTTTAGCACTTGCTCTAGTTGGTCCAGGGCTTGATCAAAGCTTGTCGCATAAGTGGACAAGTCATCCATGAAGACTTCTACTTCGTTTCCTATCTACTGTTGGAATATGCTCAGAACTAAACATTGAAACAAGGCAGGAGCATTGCACAAGCCAAATGGCATTTGTTTATATGCAAACATTCCCCGAGGACTGGTGAACATTGTTTTGGCGTGATCTTCTGGTGCTATATGTATTCGGTTATATCCACTATACCCATCTAGAAAACTATAATAGCAATGTCCTACTATAGTGTCCAAGACATGGTCAACGAATGGCAACGAGAAATGATCCTTGAATGTTGCCATGTTTAGCAGCCTAAAATCTATACACACCCTCCATTTGCCTCCCTTCTTAGGCACGATCACCAAGGGGCTAACCCATTCACTCTCAGCAATGGGCTATATGAACCCAGCCTTAAGAAGTTGTTCTATCTCTTCTTTTACTATTTGTTTCAATTTTGGGTTCAATCACCTCTGTGGTTGTTTTCGAGGTTTCATGGAGGGGTCCGTGTAAATCCTATGCTTGCATATCCTAGGGTCTATTCCAGTTAATTTGAGGTATGACCAAGCAAAGGCTTTTTGACCACTGTTTTATCACTTTTGGCAGTCTCTCTTTTTTTTGGGAACAAGTTTTACATCGATGATTACCAGTTTTCCATTTTCAAATCAATGGGCAATGGTTTCAAATCAAGGGGCTCTTGTTTAAATCTCTCAGGAATTTCCAACTTCCCCCAATTGATGTTTTTGAGGCTAAGGTTTGGAAGTTGGCAACGGACTTGCTCAAGTGTGTCTGTGCTTCCAATGTAAGCACTAGTTATTCCCTCAGTTAATTCCATGCATGTTATCGAATTACTCTCTTGATCAGCCATCAACCACAGGGTGTCCTCTTGTCATGTGGCTACTGCATATAGGCACCTTTGTATATTAATTTCTTGTGCANGGCACCCTGTGTCGCTATATGCAATGCATGGAATTTTCTTCTTCTTGATATTTTCAAAAGGGTTCTTCTTGGATATTTCCAAGGAAAGATCACAGATCCCTAGGCGTACATCTATAGTGCGCAGCCATGCTCTTCCCATTATTATTGGGAAGTCCCCCTTACCGTTGTTTACTTGTACCATTAGGAAATCAGCTGAATATGACCAACCACTCACAGTGGTAACGATCTCCTCTACTAGTCCCAAAGGGACAGTGATGGACTACTCGACCAACTCTAGTAGAATATTACTCTTCCGTAGTGAAGGCAGGTTCCAGGCTTTGTACATATTCTATGATATTAAGTTGACTCCAGAACCTGAGTCCAGAAGATCTTTAAATGGTTCATTCCTAATGACTTGGAGATAGATTACAGGACTTCTAGGATCAGAGAATTTCCTGGGAAGGTGGCCCACCTTGATCTAGTCAGTGATGGTATGTGTTAACATAACCGTGTGCGTTGGGCTTTGTTTTTAGTTTGAAGGAGGTCCCAAAACTTTATTTGGTACGGATGTGTTTAGATGTTCAACCGCTTGTGATGGTGAGGGCTTAGTTGGATTGTTGGTTCTAAAGAAAGGTATTTTTAGCATAAAATTGTCAGAACCAAATATGGTTTGAGGATGCGAAACCCTCGTGACATTGGGCTGTTACAGTTGAGTGGGGAATACCCCTTGCATTGTTGGAGCAGGTGGTAGTGGAGCTATCGGTGTAAGCATTGCATTGTTGGAGCAGGTGGTAGTGGAGCTATCGGTGTAAGCGTTCTAGGTGGATTTGGAGGATGGTATGCAAGTGGTGTGTCTCTCCTAGGAGAAGGATTCCTATAGTACTCCCAAGTTTGGTAGTGAAGTTGTAAGGTCATGTGACCAACAAAGTCACTAGGAGAGATTGGCTGCTACATGTAATAACCATATGGATCCGATTGCTAGTAAAGGTATAGTTGCCTTGGCAGTGGCATCCCACATGACTGTGGGTATTGCCACTGCTAGTGTTGCCCCATAGGTTGTGGTGAACTTCCACTTGGATAACACGTTAATGGTTGGTGGAACTTCCTCGGATTACCTTGGGAATAAGGTAATCGACGGGGTGCTTGTCGTTTGTTAAGTCTTGGGTTGAGTGCATACACCCCAGACTCTTGTAGATGTGAGATTATTGGGCAAAATCCCTTAGGATGGTCATATTCACATATCTAATATCCATCATCATTGTCTGTATTGGAATCCACAACCACTTCAGTGATAGTCATTTTACCCTTACCTTTGTTACGTGCATGGTCCAAATCCCTCTTCTTTTTCTTATCATGGTCACTACTTTGCTCCTTAGACTCCTCTATGATTTTTAAAACGGTTTCAAATCTACTATCTAAGGAGTCCCACATCTAATCTACCTTAGTTGACACTTCTGTTGTTAATTTCTGAAGTGGCAAGATTTTCCTACTCACCAACTCTTCGAGTGGTGACTCATCCTCCTCCTCACAAAATCTCACTCCCCTCTTTTGGAGGGAAGGATTGCAGTTATACTCTTCCGTGCCTTCTCTCTTACCTAGCTCTCCTTCTTCCTTAGCTACTTACTCTAAAAATCTATGAACCTCATGGGACCTAAGTTCATATACTCTCCCTTGGACATATGTCCGAAGGGTTCTCCTGGTTTCATGTCTTAGCCCATCTACGAGATGACGTAGTTGATCCTGTTGTGCATAACCATGGCCCAGGCAACAATGTAGCAATGCATAATATCGGCCCATGGTAGCATCCAAGGGTTCGTGATTACCCTGCTTCCATCCTTGGATCTGCTTTCATAAGTTGGACACTCAGGAGTACATTTGATATTTATCGTTAAACAGTTCTAACATCGTACTCCACCTTCGAATGTATTCCAATTCTAAGGACCGGTACCAACTTTTCGCTTCTTTTATGAGTGTCCTTGAAAACAACTTTAACTTTTGACACTCATTTTCAATATTTTGCAAGGCACATGCATCGTGAAATGCATGTAAGTGATTCTACCGATCAGCGTTGTATCCCCCCTCAAATCATGGGATATTATTCATGTCTAGTCTCCTGATCTGACTATCTTTTTTATGCCTTGTAGGTATTCTAACGGCCTCCATAATGTCTAACATGCTTTGAGTTGCAAGTAGGGGTTCTTCATGGTTGTTTCTCTCATGGCATCTATGATGCCTACGTGGTTCCCTACTTACCCTTCTTCCATGTTGTGATTCCCTAGAATGCCCTCATCCTCGCTCTTGACTCTCTTATTGAGGTTTCTCATTTTTCTTACCCTTATCCTCACGATGAGGTTCCTTATGACTGCATCTTGTTTTTGAAGGAGAGGGTGAATGTGATGATGAAGGGGAAGAGGAAGGAGAACCATCGCCATGATGATGTTTCCTACCTTCTCTTCGGTGATCTCATCCCTGATCATGATGATGATCAGAATGATCACCCTTATCTTGTGTTTTTGTTCCCTCATTGAACACTTGGTGTTCGTGGGAATCAGAACCAGGGTTTTGAATCATGGAGCAAAGGTTTTGATACACCACCTCCTCACTATCGTTAGGAGGAGGAACATCATTTTTTGGAGAACCTATTGAAATAGGTTCACCACCCTTAATTTCTCTTATGACGAGCGAAGCATTATGGTGTCCTTTGCCCTTCAATGATGTGTGGTAACTCTCCTGCTGCGAGTCCCATTGACGTTGTGCTCCTATGGGATGGTAGTCCCTTGCGTTATAATTGCATGCAATGTACTTAGCGTATAATTGCGACATGCCTATTCTTGCAAGGGCATGAAGAAGCATGTTGGGGGCAGCTCTGTCTAGAGGCAACACTATGTTACCCTCCAAGTCTCTCCAACGTAGTTGTTCATCTTGATGGAAGACAAAGGTAAAGTCACGTATATATTCATCATGATGAATATATACCACACTGAATTGTTGAGGAACTGGTGGTTCTTGGTTATGTGTGTTGTGCTGCTGACTATCTCTAGTGTTGGTCGTAGGCAGTGATGTGCTTTTGTGTGGAGAAGAAGACATTTTAGTCTTGTTCGGTGTGCTATTTACCGTTATGTTATTTTTTCTCTTGATTAACCCTAAGGGTTCGTTTTAGCTCCCAACGATGTGAATGATTTCCTATGTTCTACGTAGCGCACAAACAACTAAGTCCCCAGAAATAGCGCCAATGATGAGTGGCGAGGTACCCCTACACTCAACCATACAAATACAAGCATCTCACACACGATCTGGTCGAACTTCAAGGACTAAGTGCTTACGCGCCTTATGGAACACTTAAGCTTAATCAATCATTGTCTCCCTAGACTTACTTGTATTGTAATGGTTGTATGGTTAAGTAAGTCTAAGGTATATGATTCTTATAACTTTTATCTTTTTATTGCCTATGCTAAGAAAGGAAAGGGTGAAGAGACTAAGTAACTAACTTTCACTAACTAAGCTTTAATCATCCTAGCATCAGTATCTGTTCCCACTTGCCGTACACACCCTGAACCAGTGCAATGCTACTGGGATTACCAAACGCTATTCGTTACTAGGTTACCAAGCGTAACACATGTGCTTGAAGCGGTCGTACTGAATGCACTTAACTAGGAGTTGAGGGTTGAGAGAGATTAATTATCTAACAAATCATTTAATAATTTAACATTAATTAAATCCTAATTAGCTTAGTTCATGCACTGTAAGGTGTTGGTGACTGTTTGGGACGCGACCGCCAACGAGTGTCCTCGAACAAGATTTAGGTGCTTGCTGGTCTCTGGCAACACCAAGGCCCAGATACCTCCAAATAGACTCAGTAGTTAATGTGAGTATGTGTGTGTGCTGTTGTGGCGTGCGGTTGTGTGAAATAAAATGATTGCGTTGTGTGTAAACTAAAATGACTTATCTTAAAGAGATTCATCCAACTTTGCCAAGTACTATGAGTTGTTGAGAGTTCCTATTTTCTTCAATTGCCTAGTCTACGCAGTCCTTATAATACCTACTTGTAACAAATAAAATTTTGCAAAAACATTTGAGCA
>MNCI01012079.1:787824-817587 GCA_015680685.1 Gnetum montanum
CAAAAATACCAAAAAAATCACATACCTCAGACTTGCTTAACCATACACCGTGACACTTACAAGCAAGCCTGGGAAGACAACGAACGATTAACCCCAAGTGTTTCTTGTGGTGTTAAGGCATTTAGTCTGCGGAGTTCGACCGGATCGCGCATGCACGCTCGTATTCGTATGGTTGAGTGTAGGGGTACCTCGCCACTCATCACTAGTCGTAAGTGAACACTTGTGACTTGTATGGTTGGGCGTTGAAGTACTCCACCATTTATCAATTATTTTCATGCTGCCAGAAAATTACTACATATCAAACTTTCCACATTGAAATTTCTACATATACTAGAAAAAAATGGTCAAAGAAATTTTCAAATGCAAAGAAATGAAGTAGATAAAATAGGCTAAACACCAAGAATGACTTCATTATTTCTTAGCTGAAAGTTGTTACAAATTCTAGATGCCCATTTTCAAGCATGTTAAGTAATAGAATACTTAAAAAAATATGAGAAGATGAGTTTTCACTTCTATAAAGAGGACATTAATGAGAAATAATTCTCATATGTTTAAGATGAGTATCAATAGCAATACCTTGATGAATAAGATACCATAAAAATATACAAATTATAGGAAAGATAGGAGCTTTCATCTTTCATTTTCCTCATTCAAAAGTGTTAGCCTAGTGATAAGACTCTTGATTTGAAAGCTCCAACTCATGAGTTTAATTTTGGTAGGCAATGTTGAGTTATAAAGTTCTAATTGAACTATATATCTTGGGGTGTACCTATATTATAATTATTTTTGGATTCCAAACAACCTTCTCCCTCTCCCTCTCTTACAACTCATAACCTCCCACCGTAGATATGAGTATCTCGACCACTATACTACATCCATGGATGTTAATCAAATTATTTTGGGTTCTAACATCCTTTTAAAAGTTAATTTGATTTTTCACCACTGCATCTATTTTTTTATCTTTGATTTTTCTCTGGTAGATCTAATTTTTCTAGAATTCCCCTATAAGTGATTCTTAGTTAATCCCAACTCCTTAAATCGATACTATAATTTTTACTTCTTCTATTAATGCAAATATTATGTTGATTCTCGTAATATAGGTTTGCAATTTGGTAAAAACAAATTTGGCACCTTCCTCAAGTGATGTTAATGCAATGATAACATATAATTATATTTATTTAAATAATGTATATGAGTCATTGGTTATTGATTTTATGTTATGATATGTGTTTATTCAAATTTTGAGTTACTTGCCTCATAATCAAAGTTTCTTTTCATAGTTAAATAATGTAATACAAAAGCATGATATTCATATACTATTCTCTCTTTTTTTGGTTTTCTGTTGATTGAGCTAGGTATTTCTTTGATGGTGCAACACGTCATAGATATAGAGTCATTTATACATAAGCATGCACTATTAATCAATTATAATTGGACTCTAGATTTTGATATTGAATCTGAAGAATATTTTAAAGTTTGATGTTTTATCTAACTATTTTATCTTTTGTTAATTCTTTAGAAACTTAAGAAGGAAACTATTAGTCTTCTCTATCCCATTAAGCATATGGAATCTATTTCTATACTATTTAGTCTGAGCACACATGAAGACTTTTATTCTAGCAATTATGTATTATAATATTTTCCATTCTTGTAACTTTGCTATTGTTAAGGGTGTTGAGGGTGAAAAAATATTATATGAAGCTAAATATACAAAAAATGAAGTTATACTCAATGATAAAGAATAATTAAATAACAATAAAGAGAAATTAAAGAATTTTGTAGGGATTAGAGAAATCCTAGACTTAAAGTCTCATTAAAACAAGCTAATGAGAAGAAATCCTTCCAGGCTAAAGTTCAAAGAAGATGAAATCTCTCTATTAATATTAGAGATACTTTATTGGCTATTGCTACCTAGGTGAGAAGAAATCATAGAGTACAAAGACAAGAATGCTTTGATGATCAATGTTAAGAAGCTTAAATAGCTCTTAAATAGTAAACCAACCCTAAAGTAGTTCAAGCATATAAAATTTTGATTCACAATAAGAAGAGAAAGTTTCTTCATGACAAACAAGTAAAATTATTGCATTCGATTAAAAGAAAACCATGAAGTTTTTAGAGTTTTTTTTATTACAAGTCGAGAATAGAATCTTATTTCCCATTCCATGAGCTTCAAAATTTCTATAAAGACTTGTATACAAAGAAAATAGAAGCAAAGCCAATGCATAGTTCCAATTTTTATTTGTATTTATCATTAGGGAAGACTTTAATAGGAGTAAATAGACTAGCATCAAATAAACCTACAAATGCTTGAGGTTTATATTCGAGAATGCTAAAGTGGGGAGGTTTGCTAGTATGGGAAGTAGTTTTGAAGTAGCTTAATCATGCATTAACATTTGGGCTTGAAAGAAAATGGAAAATTAGTAGAGAAATTGTTTTATTCACAAAAAGGTAGCAAGTCTAATTTAAATAATTATAGAATGATTGCCATCAATAGCATCTTTGGAAAACTCTTAGGTACTATTATTAAAGAGAAGCTTGGAAAATGGACAAAAGAAAGAAAGATACATGCTATCTCACAAGCAGGTTTTACGTAAAGTCAATCTATTGCAAATCATCTAATTACTCTTAAGCATCTCATTAATCAAGATAGAGATCCAAATAAGTAGCCTTTCATTTGCTTTGTTGACTTTTCCAAGGCTTATGATTTAGTCATTTGAAGTAAACTATCACCAAGATTACATAATCTTGGAATTCTATTAGATTTATTGTCAATAATTCAAATCCTTTATAAGAAAGTGTATATGTAGCTTCATGATAGTATTTCAAATGATAGTGCCATAATACATAGCACTATTGGTATTAAGATAGGATGTCCTCTTTTTCCAACTCTATTTGAAATTTTCATTGATGAATTAGGGGCATGAATGTAGGAGATTGATAACAAATATTCATTTTTTGTAGACAACTTTCCTATTAACATTATACTATTTGCAGATGACGTTGCATTAATTTCCAAATAAATAGAAGGCTTATAATGTATGTTGTATATTTTAGATATTTTTTTTTCATAATATATAATGCAAATCCATGAGTCATCGACTGGCTATGTTGACAGGCCTGCATCAATGTAGCCCAGTCAACGTAGCCCTGTCGATGTAGACGTGTCAACATAGTGTCATGTCATGCTTATATAAATGTGTGTACCCATCACATTTATGACATATTATGTCATTAGGATAGCCAATTTCTTGCAGTTTTCTTTCACCAAAGGTAGAATATTTTGTAAGTGCCCGCAGTAGGACTTCAAGCAATTTTACAGATCTTTATTTGAGCATCTTGTACCTAAACACATTGATGTGACTAGCAATAAAGATAAGATTTTTGATACTTCTTGTAGCACTTAGAATAGATTAATTTTTCTTTCATGTACTTTCTTACTAATGCAATTTACATTCTTGTCCTTAGTTAATTAATGCTTCTAATAAGGAACACATAAGTACAACCACTTCAAGAATACTATTTAATGCTTGGTGATCCCAAAAATGGCTATTTGGTACACCTAGCAATAAACACTTGGTAACCCAGTAGCATTGAAACAAGTTTAGGATGTGTACGAAAAGTGGGCCTGAATGCCTATGATAAGCTAGGTAGCTTAAGAACCATTACATAAAGTAGTTAACTTACCAACCAGTTATCTTTACTTTAACACCTAGGATTAAAAATATAAAATGTAAATAAATATCAGATGCCTTTGCTCACATTTAACCATAAAAACGAACCTACACAAGTGAGAGCTAAGAAGACAATGATCATATTTCCCCAAGTCATCATCTTTGTCTATAAGCACACTTAGGTGCTAAGTCCATGGAATTTGATCAGACTGCTAGTGCATGCTTGTCATTCATATGGTTGGGCAAAGGGACTTGCTACTCATCACAAATTAATGTTCACAAAACCAAAGTTCTGTCTTGTGGAGTTTAAAATAGGGATTTTAATTTTCAAGATAGAAATGCAATAGTTGAAATGGTTCTAACATATAAATATCTAGGCTTTGAATGTTATAATAATTACAGATAAGATAAATGTATCTCTCAAAGAGTAATAGGTGGAATGAAAGCTATGTTTGGACTTAGAAGCATATGTAAGAAATAATATATTTTATCATGGAAAACACATAGGCATTTGTTTTGCACTATTTTCATTCCTAAAGTCCTTTATGGATGTGCAATTTGGGGTCCTAACATTGCAAGTAAGTACTAGGAAAAACTAAAAATTGTGCAAAAATATTTTTTACTAGAAGGGTTTAAGGTAAAGCCACAAACACATTATGATATCATGCTTTTGGAAGTTGATTTGATGCCCTTAGAGATTGGAGCTATCTGTCAATTTGTCACTTATACACATCACCTACTCTATAGAAATCATGATAAAGTTTTGTATGCATCCCAAGACAAAAGAGGGTTTTAGCATGGAAAGATGTGATATAGAAAAAGGAATATTCTAGAAACTATTTTACATTGCAATCCTAAAGAATGTTTAAGAACTATTAGAAGAGTTACTCTGCATAAATTATAGAATGCTACTGAAGGAAAGAAAAAATTCTATTTGGATAATATTAGAGAAAGTATCTCTACATAGGTTACTTACCTGACACCTAATATTTCTTTCTAGTTATGTATTCAAATTAGCATAGCACTACTAGGATCTCACTATTTTAGAATTGAGATAGGTACATGATACAACATTCTCCAAGAAGAAAAAAATTGAAGATTTTTACATAGTAGCACCATTAAAGATAAAAATCATATTTTTTTCCAATGCTAGTATATGGAATAAATTTGAAGAAAATGGCATATCATAGTTGATATCCTTGTTAAGTTATTTAATGTATAGTCAAGAAGACTTGGCAACATTATAAATGATATATTTAAAGCTCATGCTTTGCATATTTCATATATCCAATAGATCCTCTTAGGTCTCCATTGATGATATAAAATTCAATTTCAATTTCATTTTCAAAACATTGTTATTAAGTTTAGAGATTATTGGCATTCTAAAAATAATTAATAAATAAATAAAGTGAAAAAACCATTATGTTAACTGTAAGCTACATAGGCTTAATAATCTCCAACAACTACAACTTTATCCATTGTAACCTCTAATCACTCACCATGGTTTAGAACATTACATTTGAAGGGTGTTATGAAACGAATCAAGCAAAAAAAAGAATAGGAAAAATAAGCACACATAGAACACACAAAATTTTTGTGGTTAAGCAAAACCACACTAGAGTTTCATTATATATTTTATAGATTATAGTTACAAGAGAGTTTTGGAACATTACATAAATATGCATCAAGAAATTGTTTGTAACTAAAACTGGCCTATGACCCAATAATCTGAATCAATCGCCACATGACTCCAACAATCTCCCACTTGGACACTGATGAGACGCGATTCGCATAGGCCGCAATATCGCATCCCATGCGATATCGCGTTGTCCCCTACGATATCGCGTATGCGATATCGCGGTCCGCCGCCATATCTATAAATAAGAGGTGGCTCTCCCTTGTTTCCTCATCATAGGCTAGAAGTAGGGAAACTCTGGCAGATTGATCACCCCAGAGATAGAATATTTTCCATGTGCCCGTAGTAGGAGTCCTAAAGTGAACAGATCTTTATTCGAGCAACATTGTACCTGAACACAAGTTGTGTACGGCAATAAAAATGAACTTCTTGGATAAACCTTGCAGTGCATGGAATAGGATTTTATTATTTTTATTTCTTACATGTTATTTATTACTTGTTAACGTGAAATGAGTACGACTTGATTACAAGCATTTACGGATGTGTACGGATAATCAAGGAATGGATGCTCATCGCAATTAGATTCTCTCTCACCCTTATCTCCTAGTAACACGGGATGAGTACGACTTGATTACGAGCATTTAAAGATGTGTACGGATAATCAAGGAACAGATGCTCATCATGCTTAGGCTAGTTAAGTGCCTTAGTACGACTGCTTTGAGCATGTGCGTTACACATGGTGATCCCAATAACGATTAGCATTTGGTAGCCATGGTTGCATCGGTTCAGGGTGTGTACGGTAAGTGGGAACGGATGCTGACACTAGGTAATTTAGACTTAGTTCATTAGTTAGAGTTAGTTTCTCAACCCTTCACTTGTTAGCATAGGAGACATAAAACATAAAAATCATAAAAATCATATACCTCATACTTCCTTAACCATACACCGTGACAACTACAAGTAAGTCTGGGAAGACAATGAATAATTAACCCTAAGTGTTCCAAGAGGCATGTAGGCATTTAGTTTGCGGAGTTCAATAGGATTGTGCGTTCTACGCTCGTATTCGTATGGTTGAGTGTAGGGGTATCTCGCCACTCATCAGACACTAATCTAAGGAAAAAAACTCTTGCAACCTTGCTTCTCCCACATACACCATCAACTCCTAGTGCAATGCCTCCTTATCACTAACCATGGAGGTCTACTAAGGTCATGCAGAGCCTTAGCTCAGCAATGGTAACCACCCTGGTCAACATGTCTATAGGATTCTTTAACCCAAGAATTTTCCTCAGTAGTAATGTTCCATCATCTATCAACCCACAAATACGATGATAGCTCAACTGAATGTGTTTAGATCTGGAATGAAAAATTGGATATTTAGCCAAATGTATGGCACTCTGACTATCACTGAAAAGCTTGCTACTATCCTGTGTCTTACCCAACTCTCTTAGAAAACCCTTCAACCAAATCATCACCTTTCTAGCTTCTAATATAGCCATATATTCTACTTCTATGGTTGAGAGAGTGATGCTCTTCTAAACTCAAGACATCCAACTCACAATAGTACTACCCATAGTGATAATATAACTAGTGGTGCACTTCTTGCTATCTAAATCACTCCCAAATTTGCATTAGAAGACCCTATAGAGTAATGCTACTTCTTTTAAAACAAAGTGTCATACCTAAAGTTCCTTTCACGTATCTTAAGAGCCACTTTACAACTTCCCACTGCTCCCTTCTTGGATCAAACATGAACCTGCTAACAACTTCCACTACATGTTCTATGTCAGGTCTGGTATAGATCATAGCATACATCAAACTTCCAAATAAAAGGGAGAGAAAAAATTATCCCTTTAACTTCTGTAATGGTCAACCTTTCAACTTCTGTAACAGCTAACACTTCAACTTTTGTAATGGTTCACCCTTCAACTTCTGTAATAGCCAACCCTTCAACCTCTAGGGAATGGCCTTCAACTTCCAAAAAATACAAAGAAATTGCAACAACCAAAAAATAGAATTTGAGTCACCATGCAAGAAAGAATTTTTGACATCTAACTACTCTAGATGCAAATCATTAGTAGCCACAATAGTCAGCACTAATCTAATGGTAGTCAACTTTACTACAGGAGAGGATATCTCTATGTAATCAATTTTTCTTTTTTGTTGGAAACCCTTAACTACTAACCTTGCCTTGTATCTTTTGCTACCATCATGTTCTTCCTTGATCCTATACATCCACTTATTCTATAATTCCCTCTTTCCTTCAAGAAACCTAGTTTGTGTCCATGTCATATTCTTCTGGAGTGACTTCATCTCATCTCTTATAGCCAACTTCCACTTAACATGATCTATCACCTGCATTACTCCATTAAAACATTTTGGATCCCTAGCATCAATAAAAAGTAAATAATGTAATGAGGTTGGGTACCTATCTCTGGGCTTTGGTGTTCTAGCAAACCTTCTCAATTGAGGCTCTGGTATAACTATTTCTAACTCAACTTCAGCTTCATCTTTAGTTATCCTGTTTCCAAGATTTTCTTGAATCCCTCCAGCTACATCCTGATTAGATATCTCTTCCAATTCAACCTTCTCACTTTCCTTTTCCTGCTTCCCTGCACTGTTAGATTTCAATCCAAACCTATCCTTGTACACCACATGTTCATTAAAAGTGACATCCCTATGCCATATAATTTTTCTATTTTGATCATCCCAAAAATAATAACCAAAATCATCAAAACCATAGCCAATAAAATAACATTTCTTAGCTTTAGGATCAAGTTTATCTCAAACATCAGAACCTAAGTGCACATATCATACACAACCAAAAATTTTTAAATGTGCCATGTTTATTGTCTTTCCTAACCATTCCTTCTCAAGTATCTTAAAGTCTAGTGAAACTAAAGGTCCTTGATTTATGAGATACATTGTTATGCTAACTACATTTTTCCAAAACATCTTTGGTAGTCCAGAAGATATCCTCATGCTTCTAGCTCTCTCATTCAAGATCCTATTCATTCTCTCAACAACACAATTCTGCTCTAGTATTCTAGGAATCGTCTTAATCATTCGAATCCCATTCTCAAAATAGAAAGCCTTGAACTCTAGACTATCATACTACCCTCCATTATCAGACCTCAAACACTTGACTTTCAAACTAGTTTCGTTCTCCACTTCTTCCTTCCACCTTTTAAATGTAAAAAACACATCAAATTTATTTTTAAGAAAATAAACCCATACCTTTCTAGTGAAATCATCAATGAATGTGACATAATAACATGAGCCACTAAAGGAACTCACTAGGACTAGTCCCCATACATCTATATGCACCAATTTCAACTTCTCAATCTTTGATGTTCTTCCATCTTTTAAGAAACTAACTCTTTTCTACTTCCCATAAACACATCCTTCACATAAACCAACATCAACAGACTTCAAGTTTGATAATCTTCTTTGTGAGGCCAACAACTTCATTCCCTTTTCACTCATGTGACCCAACCTCTGATGCCACAACATTAACATTGATTTTGAATTAACCATTGATAGTATGTCTTTTATTTCTAAAGTGGTGTACAATGTTCCCACCTTATTTTCTTGAGCAACAATTAGATTTCCTTTAATTATTTTCCAAGATCTACCTACAAATACTGTATTGTACCCTTCAACATCTATCTGACTCATAGAAATAAGGTCTTTCTTTGAACATGTCTAACATTTTGTAACTTCAATTGCTTCTCGTGGGTAGTCTTTATATAAACATCATCCTTCTCCACAATGTTCAATGGCTCATCATCTACATGATAAACCTTTTGAAAGTTCCAACATAGTTATTAAATATTTCTTTGAAGGAGTAGAGTGAAATAACTCACTTGAATCAAGAATCCAAGATTCAATACCACTATCCACACAACAAAAGAGGGCATTAGAAATTTCTTCAACAACTAAATTTGTTGAATCATTATGCTGATTTTTCTTTTCTTTCTTTGGTGTCGTGAACTATTTAATAAGGTAGCCTTTCTGATCACAATTCCAATAGGTGACATTCTTACAACCCTTGGATCAACTTCTTCCCTTGGACTTTGATTTTCCATGGCCTTGATTCTGTCCCCACTGAAGACTTTTACCTCTACCTTCATTACTTAAGGTAGAACCTGAAGATTCACCGAACTCCCTTCTACGTATATCTTCACTAAGAATCAAATCTCAAACTCTGAACAACTTCAATTTTTTATCTCTTGATGAATTACTAATTGTAGTCACCATTGCAAACCAACTATTAGGCAATGATGATAACAAGATCAACACTTTGATCTCATCATCAAAGTCAATTTCCATAGAACTCAACTAACTCGCAATCACATTTAACTCATTGATGTGATCTATAACTGACACACCTTCAAACATTCTTAGATTGAATAATTAGTGCACCAAATATATCTTATTCAAGGTGGATGGCTTCTTGTACATATCTAATAAGGCCTTCATCAAACCCTGAGTAGTCTTTTCATTAACAATAATAAACATAATGTTCCATGATAATGTCAAAAAAATCATCCTAAGAGCCTAGAAATCTAACAATTCCTAATCCTCCTTGCTCATAATCTAGCTTCTTCCCCAACAACAGTTCATGCAACTTCTTCTCGTACAGATAATCTTTGATCTGCATCTTCTAGAACCTGAAGTTTGCCCCATCAAACTTGTCGATCCTAAATTTCCTATCCTCAGACACCATTTCTACCATTGATCCTTTGCAAACCTCACTCTAATACCAGTTTGTTATGAAACAAATCAAGCAAAAAAAGAACGAGAAAAACACAAACACACATACAATTTTCGTGGTTCATGAAGATCGTTTCTCATTCATGGATGCACTAGAGTTTCATTATATATTTTATGGATTATAGTTATGAGATAGTTGCGGAACATTACATAAATATGCATCAAGAAATCGTTCATGACCAAAACTAGTCCATAACCTAGTAATCTGGATCAATCACCACATGACTCCAACAAAGGGCATACTTAATGCTTTCTTAGTATATGAACATAGAACTCATGCTTATTGCAAGAGAACTAACCTTATAATTCATATGTTGTCTTTCTCTCATCAATATGAGCCAACTATTTTGTCGATCACAATCTCCATCATGTTGCCCAATTATTTACTATTAGGAATGGTTATACTACCCTCTTGATGAGTGATGAGGTATCCCTACACCCAACCATATGAATCACAGGCATTCACATGCAATCCGGTCAAATTTTGCAAACATTAATTACCAAGTACGTTAGAGTTAAATGGTGAGTTCGTGTTGTCTATTCATTTTCTTCCCAGTCTCACTTGTGAAATGCAAGTGTATGGTTAAGCGTGACTGAGGCATAAGATTTTTATCATTTTATGTTTTATCAATTTGATCACCTAAAATAATAATGAAAGTGAGAGTAATTAATTGCTAAGTGAACTATTTTCTAATTTAACCTAACACAAGTAACCATCCCCACTTCCCAGACACATCCTGAACTTCATGTAAACACTACTAGGTTGTCAAGCACTACGCGTTTCTGAGCTACCAAGTGTCACATGTATGTTCGAAGGGATCATGCTTGTGTATTTTAATTAATTGCTTAACTAATAAAAATTAATTGCTAAATGAATAGCGTTAAATGTGAACTACATGAAATCATAATGTATAAATGCATAAAGAAAGAAAGTCTCAAGTGCTACAAGGATGAATCAAAGAGCTCATCTGTACTGCCAACACAATGGTATGTTCAGGTACATCAATGCTTGAATAAAGATCCAATTAGACTTAGACATCCTACTACGAGCACTTAGAAAATATTTTAATTCTTCAATGAACAAACTGCAAGAATTCCACTACTTGTCTTCAAAAACTACTCTTGAATCATGTGCCCAAGGGCTGTATTTATAGGCCTAGGAGTACCTTGTGATAACACATGCTCGATATTGCATCTTGGGCTGCAATATCATCTACTTGATATTGTGGCCACCCCAATATTGGAGCTTATGCAAAACACAATTCATCATACCCCAAAAACTAAATGAAAACTCGTCCTTGAGTATAAAAGAAGAGGAACAAGTCCCTTACAAGATATATTAGGAGGTACAGAATGTTTGACTGACATGTAGAGTGACACAGAGGAAACAAACAAATATAGAAGTGCCTAAGCATACACATTATAATTATGTGCAAAATTAGGTGTTCATAACAATAGGAAAGAACACCCTCAGATCCAATGGACATCCAACCCTTCTTGACAACAAAAGAGTGAGGGAGAGGTAGAAGAGATCCAATAGTCATGAACAATCTCTCGTGAGTGATATTATTGCATCATCCTTGGTGAAGACAATCCTACTTCCAATCCATGCTCCCCACGGCAATTACAACAAAATCAAGGATTAGTATATAAAGTGTAACACATACCAGTTGAATACCTTGTCTCGTCAATGATTTTGTCTAGCTAAGTTGTGATTGTGGTAGATTGGTTGCTTGATAATGCTAGTGGGAAGATTGACAAATGAGTTAAGTAAGAGAGGCGGTCCATAAAATTCAAAAAAAAGCTTAACACAAGGAATACTAAAAAGAGGGTATATAAATTCACAATAATAAAAAGAAGGAATTCACTAAAATTAGTTATGAAGATATGCATAATTAGATGGTCTTAATGGGGTAAATAAAAAGAATTCAATTGTAAAAATGTCTAAGGGTAAAAAACTTAACTTAACCAAACCAAAAGATATGTAAGTGGGTCCTCCCCAAAGTAGGCACAGGCCTTTTATGCCCTTGCATAACTTCAAACCAAGGAGTCCATGAGCTCTATGGATGATTAATGGTTATGGAAGGTTAAGTACAAAAAAACCCAAAAGTAACTAACTAAGAAACCTGAGGCATCAAACCAGAACATCGAATTAAAACATGAAACTGGTAGTGAGGTGAGGCATGAAAAGCATAGATGGATGAGATAGAGAATGGAATGGAGTTCCTAATTATGGTCGCATGGAGTCCCTTATGGAGTTTGTGATTAAATAACTCGATAGGATCCATCCTTAGTCCAAACCAAAGCCAACCACTTCCAATGACTTCGCATTGATATTCTAAGACTAGTCCATCTCCTCAGACATAAGAATGCTCCCACAAAACAACCATCTTTCCAAATTGGAGTAGAAGTAGGAGGTGAGAAAGGGCCTTAGTTAGAGGAGACAAGACAAGTCCCATAACCAATGCTTGTAGCCCTTTTATTTAGTCTAAAGGATATGCTTTGAATTCCCATATTTTTTTATTTTTTTATTTTTGGAATGGGAACCACACCATGCAAAGACCCATGTGTTTTCACATTTATTTTGTCCAAGGGATGTGCTTTGAATCATCATCTTTTTTTTTCTTTTTTTTGGATGAGGACCACACCATGCAATGACTTATTCAACTTCCTATTGTGGAATGACATGAAACAGTGAGAAGCTCATAAGAACACCCCTGCACATGGGAAAATGAAAAGCATGAAGAATAATGCATCCTTTTGAAGCCACACCCTATCCAAACCTGTGATTCCTTTCCAATTCCAGAAACTACACAAGTCACAAATTTATTAAGGTTGTGTTAATGAAAAAGGGACTACACATTTTAAAAATAAGGAAAACCATAGAGTGTGTGGATGGGTGGATGATGTGGACTCACTACCTATTACATAAAAAGAAACCATGTCCTAGTTGTCAGTGATGACATTCAAAGTTAGAAACCAGACAACAACAATCAAATCACAAATGATACATACCATCATCGAGTAGCACATTACCATTGTACTTGGCACCTTATTAGCAAAAAGGGTAGAGAATTACACCAAACATAAGAAAATATAAAAGAAAGTAAAATATTATTCAAGAAATATTAAATATACTAATGATGGTGTAAAACAAAATCTTAGAAAAGATCAATAACTTAAAAAACAAAAAGATGTAAAACAAAGAATATGAAAACAAAAAATTATAAAACCAAAAATGTATAAACCGAAAAAAAATCAAAAGACTAAGGATCTATTCAAAGTGTTAGTATGTATGGCCATCTCCCCCACAACTATGTTGGAAGGAGGAGATCCAAAAGATTGAGCATCCTTGTCCATATGGTGAGGTGTCTATTGAGTTGACTGGCTTGGGCTCATGGAAAGGTTTCAATTGTTGGATGTTGACTAATTGCTTCTTTTCTGGGCTATCAAGTTTATATATAATCATGGCCCCAGATGTAAAAGTCTCTTCGATAATGATAGGTCCTTCCCACAATGTTTGAAATTTGGTTCATTGAGGTATGTATGCAGGATTCCAGGAGAGAACCTTATCTCCTGGTTGAAACTTGACTTTCCTTATTTTGAGGTCATGATGTTTCTTGTTGAATGCCTTATGCATTTCGTTGGATGACAAGGCTATTAATCAATTTTCATCTAGCAAGTTGAGGTTCATTAATTGTTCCTTTTGTGCTAGACTTAGATCCATGTCAAGCTCATAGGTCGTAGAGAGTGTACGAGCTCAAATTGAATGGGCAGTGTTGGTAGTTTTCCATACACGAGCTCATAGGGAGAATAACCAATGGGAAGCTTTCATGTGGAGTGATAGTCCTAGAGGGCATCATTTAATTTGGGGCTCTATTCCCTTCGATACTTGCTAATAGTGCACATTATAATTTTCATAATCTCCCAATTAGTAACTTCAACTTGACCATTGGCTTGGGGGTGATAAGGTGTTCTGAGTTTGTGCTCAACCCCCAAGTGCTACATAAGTATTTGGAAAGTGGCTCCTATGAAATGGGTTCCATTGTCAGAAATTAATACACGAGGCACACCAAACCTATTTATGATGTTCTATTGTACAAACCAAGTAATCGTAGTGGATGTATAGTCTGTGACAGCAGCCGCTTCTGTCCACTTAGTGCAATAGTCAACTACAACTATTATATATGCCTTTCCATTTGAAATAGGCATAATGGGACCCATAAAGTCAATGCCCCAAATATCAAATTGCTCAAGAAGTTGAATCCATTGTTGTGGCCCTCCATTTGAGCTATCATTCCATCATCTCTCTAACAACAATCACAAGCACAGATAAACTGGTGTGCATCCTTGAAGATTATTGGCCAGTAATATCTTACCATGAGGATTTTTATGATGGTGCATCTCCCAGAATTATGGCCCCCACAAGGGCCTTCATGAATGTACTGGAGAATGCGTAGTTGATCCATGTCAGGGACCACCAGTGTACTAGGCCTTCAAAACATACTTTATAAAGGTTCTCGTTGATTTCCATAAAACGCTTAACCTAGTGAAGAAACTATTGTTTCTTCTGGGTGTCCAGCCCTTGTGACAATTCTTACTTGAGCAAATAAGTAAGAATCGTTTCATACCATCTCAGCTCATTGAGCATTTATGCATTAATAGCCCCTATAAGGAGATATTCATCAGGAAATTGATCAAATAAGGGGCTCTCTTTCTCCTTGTCATCCCATCTTAATTATGATAAGTGATCGGCGACTACATTTTCCACACCCTTTTGATCTACAATTGTGAGATCAAAATCTTGCAAAATCACAAGCCACCGTATGACACAAGGGCTCACCATTGGTTTATTCATTCAAAAGTGAATGGTGTTATGATCTGTGTGCACAAACACTCTATAACCAAGCGCATGGTGCTTAACTTTTTTAAGGAAAACACCACTACCATCAACTCTTTTTCCACAGTGGTGTAGTTCAACTGTTCACCTGTGAAACTTTGACTTATGCAGTGAATGTAATATGGACATCTTTAATCATCCAACTACGTAAGAACTACCCCCAAAACATAATTTGATGCATCAGTCATCACATGAAATGGCTTGGACCAAATGGGTGCTTGTAGAATTGGGATCTCAACAAGCTTCTGCTTCAATTGTTAAAATGTTGTTTCACATGCAAGGGTCTAGACAAATGGTGCATCTTTCTTTGTTAATTCAACCAATGGCTTGGTGATTTTGGAAAAGTTCTCGATGAAGCACTGATAGTAGCCAGTATGACCAAGGAATGAGCGCACTTCTTTAACTATTTCTGGTTGACAAGTTATTCCTTGAATGACCCTTATCTTTTCAAGGTCCACCTCAATTCCTACTTTTGAGATACAATGCCCTAAGACTATGCCTTCCTACAACATAAGATGGCTCTTTTGCTAATTGAGCCAGAGGTTTGTTTTAACACATCTCATCAACACCTCCTCAACACCTACTTAACATGGTCCAAGGCTTGCTCAAACATAGCTCTGTAGGTAGAAAACTCATCCATGAAGACTTCTACCCCACTACCAATTTTTTGTTGAAAAATGCTAAGGACTAATCGTTGAAATGTAGCTGGGGCATTACATGGACCAAATGGCATTTTATGGTAAGCAAAAGTTCCCCAAGGACTTGTGAAATTCATCTTCGCTTGGTCTTCTAGTGCGATCTGGATTTAGTTATAGCCACTATAACCATCCAAAAAGTTGTAGTAGTTATGCCCAATAATGGTGTCCAACACTTGGTTGACAAAAGGCAATGAAAAATGATCTTTGAAAGTTGTCATATTGAGTAGTCAGAAGTCGATGCACACCCACCATTTGCCTTCTTTCTTGGGCACAATCACAAGTGGGCTAACCCACTTACTATTTATACCAAGGTAGATGAATCCTACCTTGAGGAGTTGCTCAATCTCCTCTTTTATAATCTGCTTTAATTTAGGATTCAATCACTACTGTGACTATCATTTTGGATTAACAATAGGGTCAATGTATATCTAATGTTGTCGTATTCTTAGATCTATTCCTGTGAGCTTGGAATATGACCAGGCAAAGGCTGCTAACCATTTTTCCACAACATTCATCAACATCTTCTTTTTTCCTACAATAAGTTTAGCATTAATAATGACTAGCTTTTCATTTTTTAAGAACACACTCCGTTTCGGTTGGTAGTGTCTTTAACTCAAGGGGTTCTTGTTTGAAATTGTCAAGAATCTCCAACTCTCCCTAATTGATCTCATCATTTACTCCCTTGGAGAGTTGGTGATGAACTTGCTTGATTTCATCCATACTTGCAACATAATCACACATTACGCCCTTAGTAGGTTCCATGCACAATGTATTGCTACTAGAAATAGCTATCATCCACTAGGTGCCTTCTTGTTTTATGGCTGCCATGTACAAACATCTTTGGATTTTAGCTTCTAGTGCACACTGCTTAAATGTAGAGATAGATGTTCACTTCATTGACCATAGCTTCTACACACAATGGCACCCTAAATCACTATAGGCAATACATGGAACCCTCTTCTTCTTAATCTTTCCAAATTCATTTTCTTTGGATATCTCTAAGGAAAGATCTCTAATTCCCATTTTAGCATTAACAATGCTTAACCACACCCTTCCCATAATAATTGGAAAGTCCCCCTTATAGTTCTCCACATTGATTACTAGGAAGTTGGCAGGATATGACCACCCACAAATGGTGGTCATGATGTCTTCTACGAATTCCAATGGAATAGTGATGGACTAGTCTGCCAACTCTAGCCTGATGTTACTCTTTTTTAAGGAAGGAAGGTTCCACGTAGTGTACATCTCATGTGAGATCAAATTAACACCAAAACCAAAGTTAAGAAGAGCTTTACAAAGCTCATTCCTAGTAATTTTCAAATATACTAAGGGAGTCTTGGGATCAACTAACTTCCTAAGCAAGTTACCAACTCGAATCCAATTAGATACATCATGGCTCAACATCATAGTATGGATTCTAGAGGAATTTTGGTTTGAAGGGAACTCAAATAAAGGTGAGGCAGAGTAAGGTGGAGGACCAAGGCTACCAACCACTGACGTGTCTAAGGGCTTTGGTGGATTGTGAGGTTGGAAGAAGGATCTTTCCTTTGATCATGGTTCTGACCCACTTGGTTGGCTAATTGGTTGGAAGTTAACTACCCTCGTAGCATTTCTTTATTATGGTTAAGCAGGAGATTCACCCTGCATGGATGGAGCAAGTGGTAGTTGCACAGGAGGTGGTGGAGTAGGTGCAAGAACAGGAGGATCATGAGGATAGTAGGTGGCATCCCTCCTTGCATATGGTGGTTGGTACACTTTAGGAGGATAGTGGTGAGGTTGGTAAGCCACAACATGATCAAAGGATTCTCATTGAGGTGAAAGTTACTAAACATAATAACCATAGGGATCAGGTTACTAGTAGGGGTACTATTGTCTTCGACGTGCCAATGCCCACAATTGTGGTTGCTGCCACTGTTAGTACAATTCATAGGGTTGTAGTGGAGTTTCACTTGAATAATACTGCTATGGTTGGTGGAACTGTCAAGAGTTGCCTTGTGGATAAGGCAATCTTTTGGGTGTTTACCTTTGTGCAAGTCATGGATGTAAGGCGTACACCCTAGATTCCTACAAGTGTGACATAATTGGATAACATCCCTTGGGATGTTCATACTGGCACACATCAAACCCACCATCATCATATGATTTGCTATCTGCAACCATCTCTATCACAGCCACCTTACCCTTACCCTTGGATATGACACGTTCAGCTTCCTTACATCTTCGGCACTCACGCTCACCACTTTGTTCCTTGGACTCTTTGGAAATTTTTAAAACAACTTGAAACTTATTGTCCATGAAGTTCCATAATTGGTCAACCTTAGCCATAATTTCATATTGCAATTTCTGGAGTGGCAAGGTTTTCTAATTAGCCACCTCATCTCTGGTTAACTCATCCTCACAGTTACAAAATCAAACCATCTTTTGCAAATAGAAGGGTCTCTATTATATTCCTCTATACTTTCTCACTTTTTCAATTCTCCCTCCTTCCTGGCTACTTGCTTAATTAACTTTTGGATCTGATGGATGCATAACTCCGTTAGTCTCCCTTGAGCATAGACACTAAGCATTTTCCTTGTTTCAAATTGTAACCCATCTATAATATGGTGGAGTTAATCAAGCTAAGAATATCCATGGTTGGGACACTTATGTAACAGAGAGTAGTATTGGCCAATAGCAACATCCAAGGGCTCATGGTTTTCTTGTTTCCACCCTTGGATCTGCTTTATCAAATTGGACACTTGGGAGTACATTTGATATTTTTCATTAAATAATTCTAACATCATTCTCCACCGCCTGATTAATTCCAGTTCCAAGGACTGGTACTAGTTTTCTTCTTCCTTAATGAATGTCCTTGGAAATAATTTCAAATTCTACTAGTCGTTCTCAATATTCTACAAGGGACATGCATCTTGGAAGGCTTGGAGGTGGTTTTGTCGATCAGCATCATAGCCTCCCTTAAACTGAGAGATGTTGTTCATGTCCAGCCTCTTTATTCTACTATCCTTTACATGCCTTGTTAGAATCCTCATAGCCTCTACAATGTTTAACATGCTCCAAGTGGAAAGTAGAGGTTCATCAAGGCCATAGTGATGGTGCCTATGATGTTCTCTACTAACCCTTCTTTCATGGCTATGGGTCTCTCTAGATCACCCACGCCTCTAGTCGTGATTGTCCCAATGATCCCTTCTATTGTTTCAATCCCGTCGGTCACCTCCATCATGGTCATGCCCTCTGTGGCCATGATCTAGGCCAAAGGAAGAAGAAGAAGACAATGAAGGGAAAGAGGAAGGAGGACTTACATCGTGCTGACATCTACCACCTTCTCTTTGATGATCGCAACCATGATTGCAATCGTGACTTTCATTTTTCCCCTTATCATAACTTGCTCCTCCAAATCCATTTTTGTCATTGGATCCATTTCAACCAAAACTAGGATTATGAATTGTGAATTGCATGTTTTGGTTGAGAGCCCCTTGACCAAAGTCAAAGAGAGGAGTGTCACCAAAGGAAAAGCCCCCAAAGAAGTGTTCATCTCCATCCAATGGGCCAAGCGAAGGTATAATGGTGTTTGACCCCTTACCCTTCAAAATCTTATGATGTTGCTCTAGCTAACAATCCCTTAACCTTTGTGCTTCAGTGGGATGGTAATCCCTTGAATCAAGATCTCACATCTCATACTCCCCATGAAGATATTGAAGTCCATGTCATGCAAGCATTAGCTGGAGCATAGCTGGAACAGATCTATCCAGTGGCAACACAATGTTGCCCTCCATGTCGCCCCACCTCAGCATTTCATCTTGATGTAAGATGAAGGTGAAGTCTAGTACATACTCATGGGGATGAGCATAAAACACCTAGTATTGTTGAGGCACTTGGTCTACCTTGGGCAAAGATAAACTCCTATGAGAAGAAGACATTTTATATTAATGAATCTATAGGCAATGTGCAGTTAAGATTTAATTTAGTTGTAATAATGAGTTTGTTTTTGTAAAATTTGACCTTTAGGGTTTGAACAACGAGGTTGCTAAGTTTCACTAAGTTTAGATAACGCAAGTAAAACTAAAGTCCCCAGCAACGGCGCCAATGATGAGCGGCGAGGTACCCCTACGCCTAACCATATGAATCATAGGCGTTCACATGCAATCCGGTTGAATTCCACAAACTTTAATTACCAAGTACGCTAGAGCTAAACAGTGAGTTCGTGTTGTTCATTCATTATCTTCCCAATCTCACTTGTGAAATGCAAGTGTATCGTTAAGTGCAACTGAGGCATAAGATTTTTATCATTTTATGTTTTATCAATTTGATTACCTAAAACAATAATGAAAGTGAGAGTAATTAATTACTAAGTGAACTATTTTCTAATCTAACCTAACATAAGTAATTGTCCCCACTTCTCGAACACATCTTGAACTTCATGTAAACACTGTTGGGTTATCAAACGCTACCTGTTTCTAAGCTACCAAGTGTCACATGTATGTTCGAAGGGGTCGTGCTTCTGTATTTTAATTACTTGCTTAATTAATCAAAATTAATTGTTAAATGAATAACATTAAATGTGAAATGCATGAAATCACAATGTATAAATGCATAAAGAAAGAAAGTCAAGTGTTGTAAAGAAATCAAAGAGCTCGTCTTTATTGCCAACACAATGGTGTGTTTAGGTACATCAATGCCTGAATAAAGATCCGATCACACTTAGACCTCCTATACTTAGAGAATATTCTAACTCTCGAATGAACAAACTGCAAGAATTTTGGCTACTTGTCTTCAAAAACTACTCTTGAAGTGTGTGTCCAAGGGCTCTATTTATAGGCCCAATACCCTATGATATTGCATGCCTGATATTGCATCTTGGACCACAATATCGTGTACCTGATATCATGACCACCCTAATATCAAAGCTTATGCAAAACACGATTCATCACCTCTTGGCAACATGCCAAAGTAAAATGGGGGTTTCAAAGACAAGATACTCTTATTTACCAGCACATTGAGCATGTTCTCTCCAACTTTGGTGTTATTAAGTTGCATAATAATACTCCTTGGTATAGTTCCCCTTGCATTCTTTATGCCTTTCTAAAGCCAAGTCTTGGTTTCATGTGCAAGAATTCCAACTCTCCACTTTAAATAGAAGATGGAGTGTGCATCTTGAGGATCACCATTGGAAAATTATTTTGGGATTGCTCATTTGAAAGTGGTGTCAATCTCTCCAAGTTTTTATTCCTAACCATTATGTCAATTTCCCTCTATGTATCTTCAAAGATGATTGTGTTAAGCAACACCTTCAAAAAGCATGGAAAATCCTCTTATTTGAGGTTGTTTTCTTTATTTGGAAATGTCATCAAAACACTGAATTTGACTACGGTATGAAATGCTCTATTGCAAGTAATGTTCAACTTTAATGTCGAGAGCTAGGCTTTAACAATAATATTGGTTACTCTTTTGCAATTGCTTGTTTTGGTTTCAGCCATTACTCTAACCGATGGCAATGTTAATGACAAATTTTTAAACAAGACTTTGCATAAGCTATGCATTTCAACAAATATCTTGCCACTAGTGTGAAAGAAAGAAGGCCAAACAAAACTCCAAAATTTCAACACGATCGTCGATTCACAAAAGTAAATGAATTGACGGATTTTGACAACTCGTTTTACTGTGACCATCAATTGTTAATACCAACATCCAAGTTCATTCCAGAGATGTCAAATCCAGAGCGCAATTACAGAATCAAGCGCTGCCCTTACGGTTTGAAGTTTGATGGTTAAAAGAACCATTGAAAGCGATGATAGCATTTCCCCAGACCAAAATTGCTTTTTGACTGGAGCCATCATCCAAATATTATAAAATGAACGAATCTAAAATTGAAGAAAAACACAGCGGAAATGAACAACATGAAGGAATAATAAAAAACATAATAATAACGGAAATCTCTCTCCATGAAACAGTGAGTGACATCACAGGTCCCCATTTTTGACTTGCTTGACAGATGAGACGGTGTCATCATCATCATCGGTGAAATATCTCTTCCAGAACCAGTGTAAACTGCACAAGGCTTAATAATCTCCAGCAGCTGCAAGTTTATCTAGTGTCCTCCAATCACTCACCATGGATTAGAAAATTGCATGAGAAGGGCACACTTAATGCTTTCTATGCAGTTTTCTTAGTATAGGAACATAGAACTCATGCTTATGGCGGAAGATCAATATGACCTGAATGCGTCAGTAATCAAACATTTTAACAAATTTCTGCTTATTCTGAACTCACTCTAAATCATGCAGAACATTTGTGCACTTTCTAAAATATATTAAAAGGCATACTCTAGTTCAAACCCTAGCGTAAAGTTTCAGCCATTACTCTAACCAATGGCAATGTTAATGACAAATTTTTAAACAAGACTTTGCATAAGCCATGCATTTCAACAAATAAGAAAGAAGGCCAAACAAAACTCCAAAATTTCAACACGATCGTCGATTCACAAAATAAACGAATTAACGGATTTTGACAACTCATTTTAGTGTAACCATCAATTGTTAATACCAACATCCAATTTCATTCCAGAGATGTCAAATCCAGAGTGCAATTACAGAATCAAGCGCTGCCCTTACGGTTATTGACAGTGATGATAGCATTTCCACAAACCAAAATGAATGAATCTAAAATTGAAGAAAAACACAGCGGGAATGAACAACATGCAAAACTAACAAAAAACGGAAATCTCTTTCCATGAAACAGTGAGTGACATCACAGGTCCCCATTTTTGACTTGCTTGACAGAGGAGACGTTGTCGTCGTCGTCATCGGTGAAAAATCTCTTCCAGAACCAGTGTTTCTTCCAGACAAACACCATTTCATCAATGGGCACATTCCTCGTCTCGGGCAGCAGCAGGATGATGAAGGCGGTCATGACCAAAACGAAGAAGGAGAAGAGAAAGAAGAGTCCAAACTTGAGATGGCAGAGACCGATGAGGAAGAGCTGGGCCACTAAAAATGTGAAGAGCATGTTCACAGCCACGTTGATGGCCTGGCCTGCAGAACGTGTCTCAAGAGGGAAGATTTCGCTGGGAACCAGCCATCCCAGTGGACCCCATGACCATGCAAATCCTGCAACATAAATGCAGATCAAGGCCAGCACGAAACTGGACATGCTCTTGGACATGGTGCCGTGTCCAGACACCCCAAATTGCCATCCAAGCATTGCTCCCACCAGTATCTACAGTTTCAGATCAATATCCTTTTTCATTAGAGAAAATTCAATGTCTTGATTCAAAACTCAGGAAGCAGTAGCAGATCATAGATTTCTTAGCAAGTTGAAGAAGTGGGTCTAAATTTAGATGCAACTTCTTGAAAAGAGGTTTAAGGCTGTGGCTCATGTAACTACTGTCCGTAAACGCTGTTTGGTAGGATGAGTAACTACAGAAGAGAAACACTTGCAATTGTTTGTCAGAGCAAAAGAGTAACATATCTGGCAAGAGATTTGCAATAGCAATATTTTTAACATTCAGAAGAGTCATGTGGATGTTTGAGCATCTCAAACTGAAGTACTAACCGGCTGCTGTGAGCTCGTAGTGTTAAAATGCAAAAAAGTTTCTCAACGCACTCCATGAAGATGAAGTAAAGGGTTAACCTGAAAAACTAAGGTTACCATTGTCTATGGCTAACATTTAAGCCAATTCTGTACTCTCAATGCCAGACCAAATACCCTATACCAAAGGACTGAGTTTAGAGTGAGGCGGAGTATTTAATTCATACTCCAAAATTGAGAAAGATATTAATAGGGTCATTCAATTATATTGGAAGGAAAGATAATAATGTTCAGTGTCCTTTCTTGGTGCAGATTTGGTTTGTGAGGAAAATTTACCCCCAAAGCATAACCCTTTCCTAGATGTTGGATATACACAGCACTCTAGCTAGGGCCAATATTTGGATTCAAAAGCAGGAAATAAGATCTTTCGATGCTAAATATAGACATTTAACTCAAACAACCACTGATTGGTAACAGCCCAATAAATTTGAAAGTGCAGGCAAATCCTTATCTTGTTGCATTTATCCAAGTAATTGACTGTATCCAAGCAACATCGTAACCTAGCTAACCTAACTTGCACATCACTGTAACTAGGTAAGCTATGATTCACTGATGGAAAAAAATTATGGAAGAATCAAAATGAAAAGAAAGTTTAAAAAAAAACATGATTCAATCAAATTTTGATTTGAATATTTCAAGTTACCTGGCAGATGAACATCTGTATGCCACCCTCGATGAACAGGACGCGGCGGCCGACCTTATCGACAGAGAAGATGGAGACAAGGGTGGAGACAACATTGACAATACCAGTGATAACAGAAGAGAGCAACGAGGCATTGCTGCCGAAGCCGATAGTCTTGAACAGAACCGGCGCATAGAACATGATAACATTGATACCGGTGAGCTGCTGGAACATAGGAATGCAAATAGCCATGATAAGCTGAGGTCTGTTCTTTGGCTCTAGGATATTGCGCCATGGATGCTGCACCTTTTTCGAAGCTTCACAGGCTGCAACCAGATCTCCGAGCTCCTCGTGCACGTCGTCTGTGCCACGGATGCGCTTCAGCATTTTTCTGGCTTTCTCTTCATGGCCTCGCTCGACCATACTGTTGGGAGTGTCAGGCAGGAAGAGAGCTCCTACTGCGATGATAAGGGCTGGAACTCCTGCCAGACCCAGCGATAAACGCCAGCCCCAGGGGTCGAGGTGCTGGGTGCCGTAGTTGATCACATTGGCGATAAGATTGCCCAGTGTTATGAAGAGCTGGAAGCACATGTTCAGGGCTCCTCTCTGCTTCGACGGCGCCATCTCTGATAGGTAGACTGGGACGGACTGCAACAGCATCATGGTAGAAAATAATAACGAAAAATTCAGTTTCATAACAACAACAATGAACGAGGTCTTGAGCATAGATCTTTAGAAAACTAGAAAGAAAAATCTTTAGAAATCAGAGAACCCACGGAAGAAGAGTCAAAATCAAAAAGCTTCTCACATCGGAAAAGTTTGGATAAATGAGTCAAATAACAACACGCACGCACTGCAAAGCTTAAAAAATATAATTGCACCGCCAACGTGGGTTGTTGGAAAGAAGAGTCAAAATCAATAAGTTCACCAAAAGCGGAACGTTAGGAAAAATGACTGTTAAATAACAACACGCAATAGCAAAACCTGTAACGCTAAAAAGAATATAATTGCACCGCCCATTAAGATTGCTGGGAAGACGAGTCAAAATCGATTAAAAAAGTCCCTCAAATCGGGAAAAGTTAAATGACTCAGTCAAATAACAACCCGCAACAGCAAAACCTGCAACGCTAAACACGGATATAATTGCACCGCCCAACAGCCTCCCAGGAAGTTTGACCTCTTACGATAGAGCTAACCTATTACAGAAGACTTCTCAGGACAGCATGGCTATCAAACATTACAAGATATTGCATAGCAGATAAAATGCTCAAACTGAACCGAGGCTTTATTACATTCGATGAAAAATGAAGGCAAGGTGTTGCTAAAAGCTAAGATCTAATGGCAAAGGGAAAGAATCAGACAGAGAAGAAATGAAGAAAGATTCAGGCACCTGATTGGCAAATCCAACGCCAAAGCCGAGGAATATGCGGCCGAAGATGAGCATGATCAAATCTTGAGCAGAGGCATTGAGCGCGGCGCCGATCAGGAAGAGGACACCGCCGACTACCATGGACACACGCCTGCCCAGAACTCTGGTCATCGTCGAAGCAAAAAGCGACGCAATCAGAGCTGCCAGATACAGCGACGACGTAAACGTTGTTAGCAATTGACTGTTGAATGTGCACCAGTCATTTTCACCTGTGTCTGCCTTCTCTTTCCTCAGCACCTTCGGAAAAAACTTCGCCAGGAACATGTCCATGGACGTTACCCCACCTGCAACATTACCAACATAAAGAGCCTTTTTAGTGCTCATCTGCAAAACCCACAAAAATCCACTTACCCAGGCTCGAAACCAGGTGAAAGACTGAGAAGAAAGGAAGATAAAGCAAAGCCCACAAAAATCCACATTCAAGGAAGAAAGAAATGGAAGGCGATGAATTAAGAAAATCAGCTGCAAACGAATTGCCAGCGATAATGAATCTAGGATGTTTTGGATTTTAGAACATCTGAAAAACAGAAGATGCAAAATTGCAAGCGTGGTTATAAAAAATATCCAACTATGCAGGCACGGTTAGAAAATGTATACAACAAAATCTAGAACATACAACAGACAAGATCAGGAAAAAAAAGAGATAAAATGTGCATGCATGGATCCACTAAATCTCGGACAATATAATAAAACGTATAAGAAGATGTGCCTGGATTGATGATAAATCTGGACAAGATTTGACATTATTCTTTGATTTTTCAGAAACTAAGAATCTCGAAAGCTCAGACAAATTTACCTGAAATACCAATATCATATCCGAAGATCAAACCTCCCGTAGCTGAGATCAGGCAGGTGACAAGCACATATGCAGTGAACCTGCCCGGGTAAATCTTCACCTCGCCAGTGGCAACTATGGCTCCTCCCGCCATTGCTGTTACCAAATCTCACCCCCTGGAACTTCCCAGATGCCCAGAAACAAGGAACTCCAATCTCTGACTGAGCAAAACCAGAGAAGAGAAGCAAGCAAAGTCCAAATCTCTCCGAGGAGAAAATTCAGGGCTAAGCCCACACTGAAAATTCCAATTCCTGCACAAAACAAAAGGATTTTTTCTGAACAGGATTGAAAAAAGAGATCCCAGACTGAAACGTCTGAGCCAAATCATGACTGAGAGCGGTGCCCGGTGTGGAATTTAAAGCTCCAATTCGGGGGGAAATTACAGCTCGTGACGATTCAGATAAACTTGAAAAATAAATTCCTTCGTGTTCCGGATCTGACAATGACAAATTACCCAACGAACCGTCATCAGTTGACCCTTTATCCATTCGTGCAATGCCAAGTGGGATTCCATCAAATCCATCCACGCATTCCTCCTATTTTCCAAGTTTCATGCGCTGGTTTTCCTCGACCAACGGTAATTTTAGTAACATTATCTTCGTTGACGCGGCGGCCTTCCAGTTTTTCTGGATTAAGAAGATATCCACTTTGACATTTTTTCATAAATTAGTCAGTCTGTTATCCCTGCTGCTTTCCAGTGGGTTTTTGTTGCATAATATAATTCCAAGAATTTAGCATCCATGAACCTTTTTTTTTAAATGGAAACAGCTGCTTTTTCACTTTAGTGTCATTAGTTGGGTTCTTTTAGGACACCACCAACGGTACGTTGTTCACACGCAACATCGGACAACGATTTCTTTTTTACTTTCCTTTTTGCATGTTTCGATATTGTATGAATTTGATTTCGAGGTTTCCTTTATCTTACACTGAAACTTGCATACACTATTTTTTCCCTGTTTCTGTCTCTACGTAGCTCTACTCCGCGTGGAGGAATTTGGAATCATTGACTTGTCCAGTCACAGAGAAGAAAAATGATCAGTGTACACATCGAGCAATCCACGCGGAGTAATTTGCTGTACTCCTGGAATTTTTCTCTATGAATTGGAATCCCGAATAATTACAGTATTGGAACATTCTAAAATAGGTAACTCAATTAGAATTTTATAATTTAACATTTATGACTTAGTTTCTAAAGTATCTTATTACTAGGCTAAAGTTTAGAATTTTATAATTTAACATTTAAGAAGAGAATCTATGATGTAGTTTCTAAATTAAGTATCTTATTACTAGGCTAATACTTTATTGTTGAACCTATAGTAATTTATTACATGCAGGATAAGAATAAATTGGTAATATCTTATTATAATTAAAGAGGGTTCAGCACCATCACCTCCACTTTCATTGTAACTATGTAAAGGACTTAATAAAATTTCAATTTCAATTTTAGTCTTAATACAAGGTAATGATAAGATGCTCATTTTTAAAGTTGTGAGGCTTAAGTTCAAGCCTAATCACAACCACTCTAAAAAAAGTTAGGCTTTTGCTCATTTACCAACTTTCCTAAGACCCTAGTTAGTAAGATAATAATAATATTGAAGTATTAGCCTAGCGGTAAAACTCTTGATTTGGTAACTCTAAGTTGTAAGTTCAATTCTAGTAGGTAGTAGTGAATTATAAAGTTCTAATTTTACTATATGTCTTAGGGGTAAATATTAACTCCATTATTGTTGGTCCCAAGCTTATACAAGAAAGGAGGAGGGTTAGTGTTAGGTTGGCAACTAACTATAAACTTGTGCAAATCTCATGGATGAGTTATTTTTATATTTTGCAAATGCTAGGGCATTCCCCTACTATGATGTGCAAGAATCATATGCAATTGAAGATGATTTCAAGAAACTAGAAATAAACAAAGATCTAACTCTTCAAATGGTAAAAGATGAGTCATGTAACTAACCCTATTTTGTTAAGTTAATGCTAGGATGACAAGGATATCTTGAGGCTATGTAGATATATATTATATCTAATCTAGTTGGCTAAGAGTCAAAGGCCTTTTCCTATTGTAGCTTTTTTTTTCTTTTTTGCGAAGAGCATGCAAGATGAGTAGAGGTTAGAAATGTCAATAGTGGATTGTAAATTCATTCTTATTAATTGTATGTAAAGCATCAATCAAGTTTCTTATATATCATGCTAAAGGTCTTCATTTGCATTTTTGATATTGCCTCTTGTCCATATGGATATATATTATATCTAATCAAGTTGGTCAATAGCTAAAGTCTAAAGGCCTTTTCCTATCCATTTTGGTCTTTTTTATCAGAAAAAGTCACAACTTTTCGACAACATCCCATGATAAACAGGAATTTTAAAAATTTTTATATTTTCATCAGTTTGTAAATCTCTACAATCTACTATTCACATTTTTGACCTTTGCTCACCTCACACACTATTAGGTAAAATTGTTTAAGAGGAAAATTAATAGATAAAGAAGGTGTTCATAGTACAAAAATTGTCAATCGAGAGCATGTAAGGTGAGCAAAGGTCATAAATGCCATTAATAAATTGTAGAGATTTCTTCGAACTTATTAATAATATGTAAAGCATAAATCAAGCTTTGTGTATATCATCTTAAAGGTGTTAATATCGTTTTTTAATATTGGCTTTTGGCCATGTAGATATATATTATATCTAATCTAGTTGGCCAAGAGTCAAAGGCTTAAGGGCTTTTTCCATCATAGCACACAAATTTTCCAACTCTGCATCTATTCAATTCCCTCCAAAGGAAGAACACATAGTGACATTACATCACTCATATTTTGTAAAGTTGTAGAATGAAGTAGAACATTCTCTAGACCTAGTATGAAGGGATCTTTCCAACCTATTATTTGCATTTGAGTCAAACATAAGTGGTACATTATTCTTGCCTTTTCATTGCTCATATTGCAAATCTATCCTTCTATATATGTTTCATTATGCAACATTAGGCATGTATGTCCTAAGAATTCTTCTATTTAGGTAGTAACCACCTACTATATGCCTCATTCTTATTATCATCAATGCAAGTTGAAGCATGGAAGCAGCAAAGTTATTTAGATGTAAAACAACATTGCCATAGGTGTTCCTCCATCTAAGCTCTTCATCTTAGTGGAATAGAAATGTGTCTTCAAGATAAAATGAATCATTGTGGACAAATGTGGTTTGATGCTATTGTGATTCTTACTAGTGTTCACGCTCATGACCCTTGGTTTGTTCAAGAGTTTTAACTGGTAGTGAGCTTCTTGACCTACAAGAGATAACCATTTTTCAATAATTAGTTTATGTGTATACTTTAACTAGTTATGATATAAAGATAAAATATTATGACTGCGATAATGATATTGTGTGATAGCAACTAATCTAAACACCTAACATCATTCCTAATAGTGACACTAAATAATCAATCGTAGGTGATGAAGCATTTGCCCTAATTATTAGAGCAATTATTATTAGAGAAGTTACTCTAATTATTATAGCAGTTACTCTAATTATTAGAGTGCCTATTATTAGAGCGGTTATTCCTAGGTTACTCTTGGGTCTATAAATATAGTGCCTAGGCACACAATTGGGAGCATGTTTTTAGCA
>MNCI01012079.1:826912-874060 GCA_015680685.1 Gnetum montanum
ACTTACTTAACCATACACCGTGACAACAACAAGTAAGTCTGGGAAGACAATGAATGATTAACCCCAAGTGTTCCATGGGGCATTTCTGCATTTAGTCTGCGGAGTTCGACCGGATTGTGCATGCTACGCTCGTTTCGTATGGTTGAGTGTAGGGGTACCTCGCCACTCATCAGGCGTGTTAGAAGTAATCTTGATCTTTATTAGCAAATTATGGTTACATTTAGGTATAACCACTTGAATAAAGATTCAACAATTGAGTTAGACACACACTACAAGCACCTACCAACTACTACAATTCATAGAAACAAACTAACAAAGTTCTACTACTAATGGACCAAACTTGTAATGCATTGGAGTATCTGCATCAATGTAGTGCCAAAACTTTGCTTCTTTTTTCTTTTTTCTTTCTAGATTCATCATCCCATTTTGTTGGGATAAGGCTTAGAATATAATGATAAGGATGGCTTCTCATGAATGCATATACTCTACACGGTTAAAACTATTTAAACTACCTTAACAACCACCACAATTTCTCCATGTTCTTAACAAGGTGCCATTTTACCCATGGTTATCATAATTTCTTAGAGGATGCTACTTATTTACCATCAGGTAAAGCTTACCACAAAATTTTATAAAACCTAATAAATATACCATGTAAGTGGCAACAAGTATACGCTAAGTGGTTTAGCATCATTATTTTCCATTTTCTTATTCATTGCCTTGGAGCCTTGTCCTCTCTATAATTGATAATATGATAATGATGATATGACAATCTATCGTCCTCATTATAGGTGCAATGCATAAGTACACACGGTCATGATGATTTTCCATTTATGAAAAATGCAATTGCTAACTAAAATGTTCCATCTACAATGTTCTCAATCAAATGAACAATGCTTCATGATCAAAATAGTGAGAAAGTACCGATAAAAAAAGCATCACATTGTAATAAAAATGGACATAATGCTTTCACCTTTCTATTATATCGAGTTATGAGCCGATAAGACTTGCTAGGTTTCCTTCGTCGCTAGCCGTTGTAATAATGTGAAAATAATTATTTTCAGCTTTAACATGCGAACGGTTCCATGGTCTAGCGGTTAGGACATTGGACTCTGAATCCAATAGCCCGAGTTCAAATCTCGGTGGAACCTACAATTATTCTCTGAACACAGAGGCCTCTTTTCAAATCACTGCTTCGCTATAAAAAAAAATTTTTTGTCTTGTTTTTTCAATGACAATATAAGCTCTCCTGTTCGAAGCTTTTCCTTAATCTATCCAAATGGTTGATTTACCGATAAAAGCAAATCATGTGTCCTCTCAAAGCTAAAACTAGTTCGAAGCTTTTCCTTAATCTATCCAAATGGTTGATTTACCGATAAAAGCAAATCATGTGTCCTCTCAAAGCTAAAACTAATGGAAATTGATAAAACCATATTTATAAACATTCATATTAACACCATCTGAATTCACAATTCATGCGTAGTGGCGCTTCAGACAAAACATAGATGCCTCTTTATGCTGATCGTTAAAACACAACTATTAAATTCAGGGATTGGTGCATCCTTAGGATATCTCACTAGAATTTATTAAACAAAGTCATCAACTTAAAAATGGTTACATCGTTTTTTCGTAGTCCAAGGAGAGGGCAACTTGTCAATGCCATTGTATTAAACATTTTTCAATATCCAAGGATGTTCAAGAAGCTCCTCAAGTGGAAGCCTCTTTGAAGGATCTTTTATCAAAAGCTGCATAAAATGATAATTCTGGTCAGTAAGAAATGATCCAAAAATTATCCATGTATAGCTATATATATGCATCACATGGTAAATACGAACATTTTGCATGACATCTTTGGCTTCATAAGATATATACAGCTGCGGAGGAAACTGTAAATCAACAGTAGAGATCCTGCATTAAGCATAATAAAACTTCAGAGAGTTTTTACACCAACAATAAGACAAACGGAAATGAAAAAACTTGAATGCATGTTCCTTCCTTTTTATTATGTCATGCCCATTTCCTGTGCCTTTGAAAAAATGCTAAATGCTAAATAGTACCAATGTTTCTGCTAATATTTGAAATGCGTAAAAACCTGGCATAAGTGTCTTTCGTGCTGCTTGCTTGAAATGGAGAAAACCCACATATCAATTCATAGCACAGTACCCCCAAACCCCAGATATCCACAGCAAAATCATGGTCTTTACATTCAACTGCAGAAAGGAATATGCAGATTTAAGACCCATCACAATACAAATCTACAGATTGCAATGCAGCAACCTTTTTTCAGAAAATAAACATTATTTACAGTACCCATTTCAGGAGGCATGTAATCTAAGGTGCCACACATTGTTGTTCTTCTGTTAGAAGTGCACACGGACCATCCAAAATCTGCAATTTTCAGTTGCCCCTACAACACAGAATGTAGGATGAGAATGTGTACCCTCTTAAAATTTAAAAGTATTGAAAGCACAGAAGCATCTAACCTCATAACCCAGTAAAACATTCTCTGGTTTTATGTCTCTGTGTATAACATTGTGTCTGTGACAGTAAAGCAAGCCTCTTGCTACTGAAGCAATGTACTGCATGGTAACAAAAAGAACAAAACTCAGTGGAAAAAGAGAAGAAAAAATGAAAAAGAAAAATTGGATGAGATAGAAGAACAAATGAATCAATACTTACTTTGGCTGCTGTTTTTTCGTCAAAACGTTTTTGGAACCTTAGTTCTTTAAGCAATGAACCTCCAGAAGCAAATTCAAGAACAAGGTAAACACGTTTCTATGCACAATAAATTCATTAACATAATTTAAAATTCATGAGTTAGTTAAGGTTTAGAATGTATAGCAAAACCTATTTTGAATATCAGAAGTTTAAGATAAGTTTTAAGCTAATTAGATGATGAATTATATTTATACCTCATCGTAGAAATATCCAAAAAGTTGAAGTATGTTGGCATGTTTCAGATGACTCTGAATTTCAAGCTCTCTTCGTAGCTGATGGAACATACCAGTTTCCTCCAAGAATGTCTTGGATATCGTTTTCATTGCTACAACAATATTGCTCTGCAAACCCAAATACAAATCTACATCATTATTTATTTTCTAAGAGATCGAGTATGTAAATTCTAGTAGTGAATTGGATTTTTCTGAGTAAAGTGAATGCTAAATTTTCAAAGAAAAAAAAAAGCCCAAAACAGATTCCAATATTTAAAAACTTTGATAGGCATCTGCCCATCTTTTTCATATCAAATTGGATGAAAAATACTAATACGTAACTGCCAATAACCATTGGATTGAAATTTCGAATGCTCAAAATCCTCCAATGACGCAAATTCTGAAACTAGGAATACCTTTCTCTCTCTGGCAAGAATAACATTGCCAAATCTACCTCGGCCAAGCAACTTGCCGATATCAAAATCAGCCAAATCCCAATTCTTCGGTGGCATATTTCTTGGAATCCATAGATCATCATTCTGTTGGGACATGTAGTAAAATTGTAGCCAGAAAGTGAACCTGTGCGCTATCAGAAGCCAGAAAATAATACAAATAACACAAACAAATTCAGTAATCAATCCTGACTTCCATAGCGCCTGGGCTGGAGTTCAGAGGTCTTCTGCATTTGGACTGTTGGCTCTGCGCTAGAATCCTCATTATCGGCAGCCATGAGTGATTGGGTGAACACCAAATCTGCTAAAATTATTCAGAGATTTGGAATTCTTCAAGCGGGTATCAAAATTAAGTGAAGAATCCCTGATTGGTGAAAACATATTTGTCCAAACGGTCACGCAGCTTTTCACTGAGTCTACAAATGAAAATTAAATTGGGCACCCCAGAGAAACTGCCTATTTTAACCCGTTTCTTTCTGACCTGTTTAGCACTAACTCAAGTTGTATTTTTAAAACTTGATACCACTTATGCATGTCAGCCCCGTTTAAAACCATCAACCAAGCTTTGTTAAGTCTTTCTTTGAGGTGCTTTCGTCCAGGATAGTGGAAGGTTTCTTGCTTTAAATATTTGAAACTAACATAGTCTTTATCTGGTCTTCCACGATTTATGAAATTGCATTACGGCAAGAAAGGAAAGTAGAGAAAATGCTATATCCTTTGCAAATTGCTTTCCAGAGAAATGGATCCCACTACTGTATTGTATTGTATTAGTAGAATTACATTGTATGTAACAAGTTACAAGTTTAAGTTTGGGGTAGGAAATCTGAAATCATTGCATCCCAAAACATATAGTCTAATTAGAACTTTATGATCAGCATTACTCACGAGAATCAAACCCATCACCAGAAACTTTTACCACCAAACTACCTCATTATTGAAAGTTAAATAGCATTATATGGATTAAAGCAGGCTCCAATGGCATGGTTTCATAGAATCAATGATTATTTGCATAAAATAAAGTCTTCACCGGCAGTCCCATGAAGCATATTTAGAATGAGCTTAGTTGAATGCAAAACACACGTTATCAAGTTCCCATTTTAATTTTTTTCACGAAATGCTAAGAAAACCAATGACAAATGTTCTAGAATCGTACAGTGACATGCGTACCAAATTAGGATATGAATTAGCACTTGGAAGTGTGTATGACGAAGCTATCTCAGCCGATGACGGAAAATCAAAAATTTTCAGTCTTTGCAGTAAGAGTGTCCACGGAAGAACGATTTAGAAAAAAACAAAAATCAAAATTTGCAGATGCACTAATAGTGTCCACGCACAGATGGTCATGGAAAAACAGAAAATAAAAAACTTGCCATACACTAACGCTATCCACATGAAACGGCAGATAAAAAAAGTTGTCAAACGTAAAAACAGAAAATGGAAAATTTGCCATCAAACATTTCCCGGTGACGAACGATTATGGGGAAAATGGAAAATCAAAAATTTGCCTATGCACTAGCAGTGTCCACGGGAAAGCCGAAAATCAAAATTTTGCCAAACAGAAAAACGGATCACTGTCAACGGAAAAATAAAAAAATTCCCAAAAATAAAAATTTGCCATCGGAAACTGTTTACAGAGAAAAGGAAAAATTAAAAATTCGTCGAAAATAAAAAATTTGCCCACGGCGACTGTCTACAGAAGAAAGGGCAAATGTAAAATTTGGCGATGCCCAAACAGACGGAAAATCGAGAATCCTCGTCAACAGAAAAACGGAAAAGGAAAATTTGCAAAAGAATTCTGAAGAGACACCGTCGACAGCAGGGATCGAACCTGCGCGGGCGTAGCCCAACAGATTTCAAGTCTGTCTCCTTAACCACTCGGACATATCGACGTTGTTATTTATCATTGCGAATAGTTTTTAATATTTGTTAATCTGGTAGCGTAAGAAAATCTGATCTTACAATTCTTAGAAACCATCTTTGGCCTTTGGCTTGTCAATCAAAGAATGGTAAGTTTAAGGTTTACTTCTCTCATTACTTTTTCTTTAGCATTAAGATGAGAGAATTCCTTATAGAATTAGGATAAAATAGATTTAATTTACTTGTGTATGGTTGAGTGATAACAACTTAAATTTAAAGAAGAATAACTATGTTTAAAAAGGACAATGTTTGAATATAAAAATTCTAATATTTTTTTTTTGAAAACAAAAATAGGCTTAATGTATTAGGAATATGGGCTTGGAAAGTCATGAGAGAGATTATTTGCCAATGGAGCATTACTTTATTGGTTAGATTGTGTGGCTTGTTATTTGCAACCTATAAGTATGATTCCAATAGGTATGCTAATCCAACACATCATTATGTTCTACTTAAAGATTTTACAAAATTTTTTTGTTGACTAGTTTTTGTTCCAAATTCCTTGGTGGATTGTAGTTGAAGGCACAAACATCCTACTCTACTACATATAGTGTGTAATCTACTATCTTTAGGAACAAAAGCTCTATGTCAATTTATTACATATGCTCAAAATTGAGCAAAAACATAGAATTCAAATCCTCTAAATTAGTTTTAAAAGATACAAAAGAAATAATGATGGTATTTTTAAAGAATATAACAATGGAAGGCTTGAGATATCTCATTTGAGAAGGTGGAAAGAAATCTAAAACACATGAAAATAAGTCTAGTGTTTTTCTATGATATTATAGCAAAAAGTATACCATTTGCTTTTTACATATATTATGGAAAGTATCCAATGTTTCCTTGTTACGTTTGGTGGTGTTATTCTCTTTAATAATCCTTTGAATTAAAGGTTGCCATGTAGATCCCATTCTTCATTTGTTTGGTGGTGTACATTTGATTTTTTCGTTTTCTTTGTTATGTATTTGAAGCCACTGGATGTAAAACTAGACCTGGAATTTATTACTGTTATTATGCATCTTTGGCAAAATATTTTAGCGATATATTTTGAGCACACCCAATGTATGATGAGTAGTCAAAAATCCTATGGTATAGATCAAGGGAATACATGGAATTTGCCTTTACCTAAGTTGAATATTTTAAATTACAATTAACATTAAAAATAATTAAACCAACATATTATAATATACATCCTTTAATTCATGGTGTTGACTTACCTTACAATATGAAAAGCCCTTCAAATAAACAATAAATCAATACAATTAAGTCATAAATAATTATTTGTGATAGCCAAGAAAATTATTGAATAAGTATTAAATTTTTAAAGAATTAATGATTTTCTTTGTATTTTTTGTATGTATGATATCCTATATTTTGTCTATATTAAATCTAGCTATTGGAATGCAACTTGCAATTCTTATTAGAAAGTAGCTACCAATGAAAATATAGCTCAACCACTAAGTTCCTTGTTAAAATATCATAAGATTTTCACCTCGTTGCCTATAAATATCGAGAACATGTGTAGGCCTATAAATGTAACACTTAGGCGCATGGTCTAGCAATAGTTTTCATTCCAACCTTAGCAAAATTCTATCAGTCTGTTTGCTTGGTTTTAGCACTTAGCACTTAGGAGTGTATGCCCACAGTGTGATGTTAAGTGATTGAATGAAGTCTTTATCTAAGTGAAATGTACTTAGACATGTTTCATGATTGGAAATAAAGATTGAGATTACTTTGCATCATTACAGCATCACTTAGATTTCTTTACTATTTACTTAGACTAATGTTTACTATTTTGACTTAGTATAACATTTATTGTTTCCCTAATTACTGTTTACTTTCTATGCACTTTAATATTACTGTTGATTAAGTGGAATGGATACAACTAATTCCGAACATTGAGTATGATTGTTTGGTAACCCAGTAGTATTATCGCTTGGTTCGCCCAGTCGTGAGATACTTGGTAATCCTAGAAACGATTGCATAAGTCCAAGACATGTGTAGAGAATCAAGAAAGGATGTCCCTTGGACTAGGCTAGATTAGATTCATTTACTGTTACTCAAATTTAGAAACCACTTCATTACCTTATGTTTACTAAGAGAAACATGGCCCTACAACATTAACATATCATACACCTCATTGTGAGTTAAACCATATGCATCGATTTTATTAGCTCATGTGGGAAGATAACGATCACAAACTTAAACCAATTAATAGCATAACTACATTGCCTTGTCCATAGAATTCCACCAAGCTATGCGTAAACACTCGTATCTCATATGGTTGGGTGTTGGTGCCATTGCCAGGGACACATCAATGTATGCTTAGCAATTAACTTTCCAAAGTTCGTTGTATCTGAAACACAAGGTCTAACTTTATAACTATAAGAAAAGCACACTTAACACATAACATCTAAACATATAAACATGGCTTCAAACAAAGAACAACCATCACCTACCAAGGAGACAAGAAGAAGTAGTGATAGAATCATTGATAAAGAAGAATGGGAGATGTCAATGTAGACAAGAATCACTTGTGCTCACACTAATCCTTACCATCCAAACTTCACTTTCATCTTCCATTAGGACAATCAAATGAGGTGGAGAGACATGCAAGGCAACATAGTCCTACCTCCAAAACATGCAACACTTAAAATGCTCCAAATTTCTTTAAGGAAAATGCATTTGGACCAGATCCAAGAAGGGTATCATGTGACTCAATGCATGACAAGGCCCTACAAACCCACAAAGGAGCAAATGAGGAGAGATGCTACCATGGAAATAAAACATGTACATAGCAAAGGAAAGAAGGTCAATACTTCTGTTGTCTTGGAAGAGCTTGATATTGATGCATTCATTTTAGAACAACTCCACCAAAACCATGAAGAGCTTCAAAAATGCCTATCATTAAACTTGAGGAACCTGTCAAAGCCCAACTTCATTCTACTCTAGTAAAGATACCTAAGGGGGAGGCTATTGACTTAAGGTATAAGTGGGACTCAAGGACAAGGGTTCCTACTAAATCCTGCAAAGAAGCATACAAGAGTCATGAAAGGAGAACAAGCTAGCATCATTCTCTTGATACCTCATCATGATCGTTAGTGGACTCTAACAAAAGAAGACATAAGTACCAAGACTATGATAGGGAAGAAAGGAGGACTCATCATCATCATGATCAATATTTAAGATACTCTGATATAGAAGATGAAGAACATGAATGAAGGAGATGAAGGAATAGAAGAGAGGATCAAGAAATGTATGAGCACAGAAGGGGTTACCGCTACAACAGAGCATACAAAATTTACCACGATGATGAGCCCCTTATAGCAACCTAAAGCATGATAAACATCTAGGAAGCTATCCACATACTAACCTGACATGTGAGGGATAGTCGAATCAAATGGCTAAACATGAAACAATATCCCTCACATGCTGATCCATAGCATCACCTTTAAGCTTTCCACGATGCATGTGCCCTTCAAAACATAGAGAGTAATTAGCAAAAGTTGAAGCTATTTTCTAAAACACTTGTGAAGCAGGTAGAGAGTTGGTACAAGTCATTGGAACTTGAATCCATCAGAAGCTGGAGTACCATGCTTAAAATCTTTAATGACAAGTACCAAACCTATTCACGAGTGTCAAACTTACAAAAACAAATCCAAGGATGGAAACAAGGGACTCATGAGATCCTTGATGCGACAATGGGTAGATACTATTCACTATTACATAGATGCCTAGAGCACAAATTTTCATCAGAGAAATAGCTTAGACACATTGTAGATGGGTTGTGGAGCAAAACCAAAGAGACCCGTGGGGTCTATGCTTAAGGAAGATTATAAAAAATGACCACCCATCACATTTAAAGACTAATTGAGCAAGTGGAAAAAGAGGAAGGTGAGCTATGAAAGAGGGAATCATCTGAAGAATACAATAAACATCCATCAATTCAAAAGAGAGATGCACGAGTTTGCGATACACAAGAGGAGGAAACCTTGGATCAAGCCATTCAGTAAAAGACTCTACCTATTCAAAAATTAGTCAATGATATAGCAGCTAAGGTAGAGAAAGTCTAGGATTCAATGGATGAGAAATTTACTACAACCCTAAATTATGAAGGAAAAGACTAAACAAGCACTCAACAAGGGCAAGGAAAAGAAGAAGAAAAGAGACTATGGATGAGATAGTTACAAGAAAAAAAGGAAATGTTGCTACCATTAAAGGGTACACTAACTCCAATTCAAAGGAAGAGGAAGGATGCAATGTGTGTCAGTATGAACATCCTAAGGGATGTTGTCTTGTTATGGCCCACTTGCAAGAATCTAGGGTATATACACTTAATCCAAGCTTTGTTGATGAATCATATTTTACATGAGCCCCAATATTAAGTACACGATATCAAGTACGCGATATCGTAGCCCAAGATGTGATATCAGGCATGCGATATCACGAGGTACTCTCGGGCCTAAAAATACAACCCTTGGGCACACAATTCAGTAGTAGAGTTTTTGAAGTCAAGTAGCGAAATTCTTGCAATTTGTTCATTTGAGAGTTAGAATATTTTCCAAGTTCCCACAATAAGAGGTCTAAGTGTAATCGGATCTTTATTCAAGCATTAATGTACCTGAACACACCATTGTGTTGGCAATAAAGATGAGCTCTTTGATTCATCCTTGTAGCACTTGAGACTTTCTTTCTTTATGCATTTATACATTGTGATTTCATATAGTTCACATTTAACATTATTCATTCAATAATTAATTTTTATTAATTAAGCAACTAATTAAAATACACAGGTATGACCCCTTCAAACATACGTGTGACACTTGGTAGCTCAGAAACGATTAGCATTTGACAACACAACAGTGTTTACATGAAGTTCAAGATGTGTTTGGGAAGTGGAGACAGTTACTTGTGTTAGGCTAGATTAGACAATAATTTACTTAGCATTTAATTACTCTCACTATCATTATTTTTTTAGGTGATCAAATGGATAAAACATAAAATGATAAAAATATTATGCCTCAGTCACACTTAACCATACACTTGCGTTTCACAAGTAAGACTGGGAAGACAACAAACGAACAACACGAACTCATTGTTTAACTCTAGCATACTTGGTAATTAAATTCTATGGAATTCAACTAGATCGCACATGAATGTCTGTGATTCGTATGGTTAGGTGTAGGGGTACCTCGCCACTCATCATTAACATTGCTACTGGGGACTTTACTTCTACGTGTGCTATCTAAACTTAGTGAAACTAGTAACCTCATTGTTCAAACCCTAAAGGTCTAGTCTTACAAAAACGAAATCATTATTACAACTAAATTAAATCTTAATCACATACTACATATAAATTCATTAATATAAAATGTCTTCTTCTCATAGGAGTCTATCTTTGCCCAGGGTAGACCAAGTGCCTCAACAATACCGAGTGGTATATGCTCATCCCGATGAGTATGTACTAGACTTCACCTTCATCTTACATTAAGATGAAATGCTACAGTCGCATGACATGGAAGGTAACATTGTGTTCTCATTAGATCAATCTATTCTATCTATGCTCCAACTAATGCTTGCACAACATGGACGTCAACATCTTCAAGGGGAGTATGAGATGCGAGATCCCAATTTAAGGGATTACCATCCCATTAAAGCACAAAGGTTAAGGGATCGTCAGCTAGAGCAACATCATGAGCTTTTGAAGGGTAAGGGGTCAAACACTTTTCCACCTTTGCTTGGCCCATTGGATGGAGGCGAACACTTCTCTGAGGATTTTCCTTTGGTAACACTAATCTCTTTGACTTTGTTCAAGGGGCTCTCAACCAAAACATGCAATCCACAATTCATAAACCTAGTTCTGGTCGGAATAGATCCAATGAAAAAAATGGATCCAGAGGAGCCAGTCATGATAAGGGGGCAAATGGAAGTCACAATTGTGATCATGGTTGCGATCATCGAAGAGAAGGTGGTAGGCGTCGGCATGATGCAAGTCCTCCTTCCTCTTCCCCTTCATTGTCTTCTTCTTCTTCACCTGGCTCAGATCATGGCTGTAGTGGGCATGACCATGATGGAGGTGACCAACAGGACTGAAATAACAGAAGGGACCATAGGCACAGTCACAATCAAAAGCATGGGTAATCCAGAGAGACCCACTACCATGAAAGAATGGTTAGTAGAGAACATCATAGGCACCATCACTATGGCCTTGATAAACCTCTACTTGCCACTTGGAACATGTTAAACATTGTAGAGGCTTGAGGATTCCAATAAGGCATGTCAAGGATAGCAGAATAAAGAGGCTGGACATGAACAACATCCCTTGGTTTGAGGGAGGCTACGACATTGATCCACAAAATCATCTCCAGGACAATATTGAGAATGATTAGCATAAGTTGAAATTCTTTCCAAGGACACTCATTAAGAAAGCAAAAAATTGGTACTAGTCCTTGGAATTGGAATCAATTGGGCAATAGAGTATAATGTTAGAATTATTTAATGACAAATATCAAACATACTCCTAAGTGTCCAACTTGAGGAAGCAAATCCAAGGGTGGAAACAAGGAAACCATGAGCCCTTGGATGCTACTATTGGTCGATACTACTCTCTATTGCATAAGTGTCTTAGCCATGGATATTCTCAGCTTGATCAACTCCATCATATTATAGACAGGTTGTAATCCGAAACAAGGAAAACCCTTAGCGTCTATGCTCAAGGGAGACTAACAGAGTTAAGCGCTCATTAGATCCAAAAGTTAATTAAGCAGGTAGCCAGGGAGGAGGGAGAATTGAGAAAGCGAGAAAGTGTACAGGAATACAAAAGGAACCCTTCCATTAAAAAAGGAGGGTTCGATTTTGTGACAATGAGGATGAGTTAACAAGAGATGAGGTGGCTAATTAGAAAACCTTACCACTCTAGAAATTGTAGTCCAAAATTACAACTAAAGTTGATCAACTATGGGACTCCATGGATAATAAGTTTCAAGTTTTTTTAAATATTGCTAAAGAGTCCAGGAAACAAAGTGGTGAGTGATGAGTGGTGAGGTACCCCTACACTCAACCATACGAATACAAGCGTTTTCATGCGCGATTCGGTCGAACTCCGCAGACAAACTAGTTGTGGCACCTAGACAGTTATCCTTAGGTCGCAATTCGCTGTCTTTCCACCTGGACTAGTATTATATTTTTCATGTATGATTTAGTCCAGAGTGAGGTGTATGATGGGTTTCCTAATCTAATGCTACTCCTGAAGAAATGAAAGATAATATTAAATTAACTAAGCTAGGAGGAAAGGGTAAGAGAATCTAATCTAGCCTAAGTGCGATGAGCATCCGTTCCTTGATCATCCGTACACATCTTGAACTTCGTGCATGACTACCACTGGGATTACCAAGCACAGATCCCGGGTATGCCATTGGGCGACCAAGTAGTCACACTTAAATGCTCGTAATCAAGTCATACTCATTTCGCAGTCTAGGAGATAAGGGTGCGAGAAACTAATTAGGAAAGTAATAAATAATAATTAAATAAATAAATAAACAAAGTGAATGCTACAATGATGAAGGAATCTCGATCTTTATTGTCAGTCATGTGCGTGTCAAAGTACGTCACACTCAAATAAAGGATGTCGTACAATTACATTCACCACACTGCAGGCAAACACTAGGAAAATAATCTATCTCTGGAGGGATCAAACTGCCAAAGCTTCGCTACTCCTATTCTATGTTGTGAAATGAGGGAGAGTCGCCTCTTATTTATAGAATTAGCGGCAGGAAGGACGTGATATCGTGTACGATACATCACATACGCGATATCGCAGCCCATGCGATATCACGGCTGTGATATCCTAACTGTGATATGAAAACCACTAGGATATCATGGCTGTGATATCACGGTAGTGATATCACAACCAACAAATTCATGACTCATCAGTGAGCATGAGTGTCGGAGATGTAAGGAAGCTAAACATGCCATATCCAAGGGTAAGGGTAATATAGCTATGATAGAAATAGTTGTAGATAGCAAATTAGATGATGGTGGTGGGTGTCACATCTACCAGTATGAACATCACAAGGGATGCTAGCCAATTGTGTCACACTTGCAGGAATTTGGGGTGTATGCCTTACATCCACGACTTACACAAAGGCAAACACCCAAAAGATTACCTTATCCACAAGGTAACTCTTGATAGTTCCACCAACCACAATAATATTGTCCAAGTGGAACTCCATCGCAACCTTATGAATTGTACTATTAGTGGTAGCAACCACAATCATGGGCGTTGGCACCTCCAAGAAAATAATACCCCTACTGGTAACCAGATCCCTATGGCTATTATGTTCAGAAACCTTCATCTCCATGGGACTCTTTTAGGCATGTTGCTACTTACCAACCTCACCACTACCCTCCTGAAGTTTACCAACCACCATATGTAAGAAGGGATGCCACCTACTATCCTCATGCTCCTCCTATTCCTGCACCTAATCCTTTGCCTCTTGCATAGCTACCACCTACTACATTTATGCAAGGTGAATTTCCTACCCAACCACAGCCAAGAAATGCTACGAGGGAGGTTAATCTGCAACTGGTTAGCCAACCAAGTGGGTCAGAACCATGATTAAAGAAAAGACCCTTCTTCTGACCTCGTAGTCCACCAAAACCCTTAGACACACCAATGGTTGGTAGTCGTGCTCCTCCACCTTCCTCTCCTAACCTTTATCTGAGTCCCCTTCAAACAAAAATCCCTCTCAAATCCATAGCATGATATTGACCCATGCTATATCTAATTGGATTCAAGTTGGTAACCTACCCATGAAGTTAGCTGATCCCAAGAGTCCCTTAGTATATTTGCAAATTGCTAGGAATGAGCCTTGTAAAGCTCTTCTTGACTCTAGTTCTAGTGTTAATTTGATCTCACATGAGATGTACACTACGTGGAACCTTCCTCCCTTAAAGAAGAGTAACATCAGGCTGGAGTTGGCATACCAGTCCATCACTATTGCATTAAAACTAGTATAAGACATCATGACCACCATTTGTGGGTGGTCATATCTTACTGTCTTCCTAGTAATCAAGGTAGAGAACTGCAAGGCGGACTTTCCAATTATTATGGGCAAGACATGGTTAAGCACTATTGATGCCAAAATGGGCATTAGAGATCTTTCCTTAGAGATATCCAAAGAAAGTGAATTTGGGAAGATCAAGAAGAAGAGGGTTCCATGTATTGTGTACAATGATTCAGGGTGTCATTGTGTGCAGAAGCTATGGCCAGTGAAGCGAACATCTATCTCTATATGCAAGAAGTGTGCATCAGAAGTTGAAATCTAAAGATGTCTGTACGTGGCAACCACAAAAAAAGAAGCTACCCAATGGCTAACAACTGATTCTAGTAGCAGTACATTGTGCATGGAACCTACTGAGGGTCTAACATGCGAGTATGTTGCTAGCATGAATGAAATCAAGCAAGTTCATCACCAACTCTCTAAGGGAGTAAATGGTGATATCAATTGGGGAGAGTTGGAGATTCCTAAAAAATTCAAATAAGAACCCCTTAAATTAAAGACATTACCAACCAAAATGGAGTATGTATTCTTAAAAAATGGAAGGTCAATCATTATTAATGCTAAACTTGCTACAGGACAAAAGAATATGTTGATGAATGTTGTGGAAACATGGTCAACAGCCTTTTCTCGGTCGTATTCTAAGCTCATAGGAATAGATCCAAGAATATGCTAGTACAGAATATACACTGACCCTGCCATTAAGCTGAAATGACAGCGGTAGTGGTGATTGAATCCCAAATTAAAGTAGATTTTCAAAGAGAATATCAAGCAACTCCTCAAGGTGGGATTCATCTACCCTTTTATAGATAGTGAGTGGGTTAGTTCACTTGTGATCATGCCCAAGAAAGGAGGCAAATGACGGGTGTGCATCAACTTCCAGCTACTCAATATGTCAACTTTCAAAGATCATTTTCCATTGCCTTTTGTTGACCAAGTGCTGGACACCATTTCTGGGCATAGCTACTATAACTTTTTGGATGGTTATAGTGGCTATAACCAAATCCAGATCGCACCAGAGGACCATGTGAAAAAGACTTTCATAAGTCCTTAAGGGACTTTTACTTACCATCAAATGCCATTCGGTCTATGTAATGCCCCAGCTACATTTCAACAATTAGTCCTTAGCATTTTCCAATAATAAATTGGTAGTAGGGTAGAAGTCTTCATGGATGACATTTCTACCTACAGAGTTACGTTCAAGCAAGCCCTAGACTTTCTCGAGTAGGTGTTGAGGAGATGTGTCGAAAAAAACCTCCGGCTCAATTGGCAAAAGAGCCATCTTATGGTCTAGGAAGGCATAGTCTTGGGGCACCATATCTAAAAAGTAAGAATTGAGGTGGACCCTAAAAGGATAAGGGTCATCTAAGGAATAACCCATCAACTAGAAATAGTTAAAGAAGTGTGGTCATTCCTTTGTCATACTAGCTACTACCAGTGCTTCATTGAAAACTTTTCCAAAATCACCAAGCCGTTGGTTGACTTAACAAAGAAAGATGCATCATTTGTCTAGACCCTTGCATGTGAAACAACATTTCAACAATTGAAGTAGAAGCTTGTTGAGACCCCAATTCTACAAGCACCTAATTAGTTCAGGTCATTTCATGTGATGACCAATGCATCAAATTATGCTTTGGGGGTAGTGCTTATGTAGCTAGATGATCAAAAAAATCCATATTACAATCACTACGCAAGTCAAAGTATCACAAGTGCACAGCTAAACTACACCACTATGGCAAAGAAGTTAGTGGTGGAGGTGTTTACCTTAGAAAAGTTCAGGCATACTATGCGCTTGGTTATAAATTGTTTGTGCATACAAATCATAGCACCATCTAATTTTTAATGAATAAACTAACGGTAAGCCCCTGTGTCATATAGTGACTCGTAATTTTGCAAGAGTTTAATCTCACAATGGTAGATTAAAAGGGTGTGGAAAATGTGGTCGCTGACCACTTATCACGGCTAAGATGTGATGACAAGGAGAAAGAGAGTCCCTTATATGATCAATTTCCTAATGAATATCTCTTTGCAAGGCCTATTAATGTAGAAATTCCCAATGAACCAAGATGGTATGACATCATTCTTACTGATTTGCTCAAGCAAGAACTACCGCAAGGGTTGAACACCCAGAAGAAACAACATTTTCTTCACTAGGTTAAGTGTTTCATGGAAATCAATGGAAACCTTTACAAAGTATGTCTCGACGGCCTAGTATGCTAGTGTTTCCCTAACATGGATCAATTGCACATTCTCTAGGATGCTCATGAAGGCCCTTGTGGGGACCATTATGTTGGGAGACACATGGCCATAAAAATCGTCATGGCAATATATTACTGGCCAACAATCTTCAAAGATGCACACTAGTTCATCTGCACTTGTGATTGTTGTCAAAGAGATGGTGGAATGATAGCTCGAATGGAGGGCCACAGTAATGGATTCAACCTCTCAAGTCATTTGATATTTTGGGCATTAACTTTATGGGTCCCATCTCACCTATGTCGAATGGAAAGGCATATATAATAGTTGCTATTAACTATTGCACTAAGTGGGCAAAAGTGGTAGCCATTACCGATTGTACATCCACTACTGCTACTAATTTTGTACAATAGAACATCATAAATAGGTCTAGTATGCTTCACACATTAATTTTTGACAATGGAACTCATTTCATAGGTGCCACTTTTTGAAAACTTATGCAGCACTTGGGGGTTGAGCACAAACTCATAACACCTTATCACCCTCAAGCCAATGGTCAAGTTGAAGTCACTAATCATGAGATTATGAAAATTCTAACGTGCACTATTAGCAAATACCGAAGGGACTAGAATACCAAATTAAACGATATCCTTTGGGCCTATCGCTCCACATGGAAGCTTCCCATAGGTTATTCTCCCTATGAGCTCATGTATGAAAAATTACCAACACTACCTATTCAATCTGAGCTCCATACACTTTCTATAGCCTGTGACCTTGACATGGATCTAAGTCTAGCACAAAAGGAAAGATTAATAAACCTCAACTTGCTAAATGAAAATCAATTAGTAGCCCTATCATCCAACAAAATGCATAAGGCATTCAACAAGAAACGCCATGATCTCAAAATAAGGAAAGTCAAGTTTTAACTAGGAGACAAGGTTCTCTATTGGAATCTTGCACAAGTACCTCAACGAACCAAGTTTCAAACATTGTGGAAAGGACCTTACATTATTGAAGAAAATTTTCCATCTAGGGCCATGATTATATATAAACCTGATAGCCCAAACAAGAAGCAATTAGTTAACATCCAACAACTAAAACCTTTCCATGAGCTCAAGCCAACCAACTCAACAGACACCTCGCCAAATTGACAACCACGCTCAATCTTTTGGATCTCCTTTTTCCAACTTAGTCATGGGAGAGATGGCCATCCATACTAACACTTTAAGAAGCTCCTTAGTCTTTCAACTTTTTGTTATACACATTTTTGGTTTTACAACTTTTTGTTTTCATATTCTTTATTTTACATCTTTTTGTTTTTTAGGTTATTAGTCTTTTCTAAGTCTTTGTATTACACCATTGTTAGTATATAAAAAATTTCTTGAATACTCTTTTACTTTCTTTTATATTTTCTTATGGTTTTTTTAAACCTCTACTCCTTTTGCTAATAAAGTGCCAAGTACCATAATAATGTGCTACTCGATGGTGGTATGTATCAATTGTGATTTGATTGTTGATGTCTGGTTTCTAACTTTGAATGGCATCACTAAAAACTAGGACATGATTTCTTTTCATGTAACAAGAAGTGAGTCCACATCATCCACCCATCCACACACTCTATGGTTTTCCTTGTTTTAGAAATGTGCAGTTCCTTTTTCGTTAATATAACCTTAATAAATGTGTGACTTATGTAGTTTCTAGAATTGGGAAGGAATCAAAGGTTCATATAGGGTGTGGCTTCAAAAGGATGCAGTATTCTTCGTGCTTTTCCATTTTCCTATGTGCGGGGTTGTTCTCGTGAACTTCTCACTATTCTTTGCCATTCCACAATAGGAAGTCAAATAAGTCCTTTCATGGTATGGTCTTCATAAAAAAAAGATGACGAGGATTCAACGCACACCCCTTGGAAAAAATACATGCGAAAGCACATGGGTCTTTGCATGGTGTGGTTCCCATTCAAGAAAAACATCATAACTAAATAATATGGGAATTCAAAGCACACCCTTTAGACCAAATAAAATGGCTATAAGCACTGGTTGTGGGACTTTTCTTGTCTCCTCTAACTAAGGCCCTTTCTCACTTCCTACTTCTTCTCCAATTTGGGATGGTGGTTATTTTGTGGGAGCATTCTTGCATCTCAGGGGATGGACTAGTCTTAGAATGTCGATGCGAGATCATTGAAAGTGGTTGGTTTTGGTCTGGACTAAGGATGGATCCTACCGAGTCATTTAATCACAAACTCCACAAGGAACTTTATGTGACCATAATTAGGAACTCCATTCCATTCTCTCTCTCATCCATCTTTGCTTTTCATGCCTCACCTCACTATTAGTTTCATGTTTTGATTCAATGTTCTAGTTTGATGTGTCAGGTTTCTTAGTCGGTTACTTCTGGGTTTTTGTACTTAACCTTCTCTAACCATTAATCATCCATGGCACCCATGGACTCCTTGGTTTGAAGTTATGCAAGGGCATAAAAAGCTTGTGCCTGCTTTGGGGAGGACCCACTTGCATATCTTTTGGTTTGATTAAGTTAAGTTCTTTTACCTTAGACATTTTTTACAATTGAATTATTTTTATTGATTTACCCCATCAATGCCATCCAATTGTGCACATCTTCACAACTATTTTTAGTGAGTTCTTTTTTTTATTGTTGTGAACTTCCATACCCCCTTTTCAGTATTCCTTGTGTTAAGCTTTTTCTAAATTTTATGGACTTCTTCTCTTACTTAGCCTATTTGTCAGTCTTTCCACTAACATTATCAAGCAACCAATCTACCACAATCACAACTTAGCTAGCTAAAATCACTGATAAGACAAGGTATTCAACCGCTATGTGTCATAATTTATATACTAATCCTTGATTTTGTTGTGATTGCAGTGGGGAGCATGGACTAGAAGTGGGACTATCTTCACCAAGGATGATGCAACAATATCACTCACAAGAGATTCTTCATGACCATTGGATCTCCTCTATCTCTCCCTCATTCTTTTGTTACTAAGAGGGGTTGGATGTCCATTGGATCCAAGGGTGTTCTTTCTTATTGTCATGAACACCTAATTTTGTACACAGTTGTAATGATGTATGCTTAGGCACTTCTATATTTGTCTGTTTCCTCTATGTCACTCTGCATATTAGTCAAACATTCCATACCTCCTAATGTATTTTGTAAGGGACTTGTTCCTCTTCTTTTATACTCGAGGACGACTTTTCATTCAATCATGGGGGTATGATGAATCGTGTTTTACATGAGCCTTGAGATCAAGTACACAATATTGAGTACGTGATATTGTAGCCCAAGATGTAATATCGGGCATGCAATATCGCGGGGTACTCTCGGGCCTATAAATACAACCCTTGGACACACGATTTAGTAGTAGAGTTTTTGAAGTCAAGCAAAATTCTTGTAGTTTGTTCATTCGAGAGGTAGAATATTTTCCAAGTGTCCACAGTAAGAGGTCTAAGTGTAATTGGATCTTTATTCAAGCATTGATGTACCTAAACACACCATTGTGTTGGCAATAAAGATGAGCTCTTTGATTCATCCTTACAGCACTTGAGACTTTCTTTCTTTATGCATTTATACATTGTGATTTCATGTAGTTCACATTTAAAGTTATTCATTCAGCAATTAATTTTAATTAATTAAGCAACCAATTAAAATACAAAGGTATGACCCCTTCAAACATACGTGTGACACTTGGTAGCTTAGAAATGATTAGCATTTGACAATCCAATAGTGTTTACATGAAGTTTAGGATGTGTCCAGGAAGTGGGAACGATTACTTGTGTTAGGCTAAATTAGACAATAGTTCACTTAGCATTTAATTACTCTCACTTTCATTATTATTTTAGGCAATCAAATTAATAAAACATAAAATGATAAAAATCTCATGCCTCAGTCACACTTAACCATACACTTGCATTTCATAAGTGAGACTAGGAAGACAACGAACGAACAACATGAATTCATTGTTTAACTCTAGTATACTTGGTAATTAAAGTCTACGAAATTTGACTAGATTGCACGTGAACACCTATGATTCATATGGTTGGACATAGGGGTACCTCACCTCTCATCATTTGTTAAAAAGAAGATTCCCAGAAGACTATCTTATCCTCAAGGTAATATCAAGCAAACCTTTTAGCTAACGTATTACCCAAGTAGATCCAACCCTCAATCACAGGAGTAATATCACCGGTAGTGGCAGTAACTATAGACATGGGCAATGCCATCATCAAGGTAACAATATCCATATAGGCAACCAAATCCTTATGGATATTATATTTAGGGTCTAATATCTCTACGAAACACATCAGTGAAAATTTCTTCTCCTCATTATCCACTAGAATACTCTAGACCTACTACTCCAAGAATGGATCATAGTCCTTATGCACACTCATTAGTAGTTGGCCCATCCAATTTCCCTTCCAATTCTTTCCAACAATGTCACCACCTGCGATGTAAGGGGAATTGCCATCACAACTGTAGTAGAGGAAAGCCACATTGGTAGTGAACATTCAAATAGAGAATCCTACTAGCAACACTAAGGACCAAAAAAATAAACATCCTTTCTTTAAGACAAGTCCTGAAAAAGCTAGTAAAATTAGAGCTTCATGGAGACCAACTTCCCCTACCACAGATTCTCTTACAATCAACAAGCTTCCATCATCATCCAATCCAAATATACATATTGTCATGCTCACTGAAATAGTCACAAACTAGATTAAGGTAGGACCACTTCCTAACAAGAGAATTGATCTAGGAGTTCCTTGGATTTATTTACAAGTAGTTGGAAATATACTGTGAAAAGCTCTATTAGACTCAAGTTTTGAGGTGAATCTGATCTCTTACATAACCTATCAAGCATGGAACCTACCATCATTGAAAGAGTGCAACATCAAGTTGGAGCTTGTAGATTAATCTGTCATCATTCCTTTGGGACAAATAGACAATATAGTGACCACTATCAATGGGTGGTCTCATGCAACCAAATTTCAAGTAATCGATGTGAAAAATGTTGATAAGGAATTTTCAATTATCATGAGGAGAGCATGGTTTAGCACAATCAATGTTAAGCTAGGTATGAGGGATCTATCTATAGAGATCTCTAAGGAAGATGTTCACGAAGCCATACATACACAATGGATTCCATGCATTATTGCTGAAAATAAAGGGTGAAATCATAAACCAACATTCCAAAATGTTAACAAAGTTACTACACTAGTCCATAATAACATTCAAAAACCAATGTGTGCAAAAGAAAGAGCAAGAGCCACAAAACCAAAAGACACCCCATGGCTACTAACTGAGAACCAAAAATTGTCCAACCAATGCATGGAATAATCTAATTCACTTATTAACTCCCATTCCAAGAAGGTGACTCCAACTAAGGACCCAACAATGAGATTAATAACTCATAATCATACACCAAAAGGGAAAGAAAATAGGGACTTAGACGATCAAAACTCAACTACCATAAAGAACACATGGGATAATAATAGAAAAGTTAAATCAATAAAGATGGTAAGTAAACCACTTAGAGTGTATGATCTAGGAGATACATGAGCATTTTTCGAACACTATTCCATGAGTTCAGTTGTGGGGGAGATGCCTTATCTTAAGTCTGAAATTAATCAGTACTTTTCTATTTTTTGTTTTACAATTTTTTTCAATCTCTAATTTCTTGATATGTCTTTTCACATTATTTAATGTTTTATTATTCTTAGATACTTTTCATTTCTTAAATTGTTTACATTCTTTGATATCTTTCGATTCTTTAACATTTTCCATTCTTTTAACATTTTTCATTCTTTATACTTTTTCAAAATTCTTACTATCTTTTTCATTTCTTTCATACTTTGTTTCAAACCTTTTGTAAATAATTTTGATTACTAATAAGAAAAATTATAAATAAAGGCAAGATGTAGTCCAATAAAGTGAAGATCTCTCTATGTTATGAAGTCATAAGGGACTAATTATTTGAACAATGAGCCCACACCATCCATCCATCCATTCCATTAATAAGAGGTTCTTACCATGGCTATAATGATATTCTTTTTCATCATACAACTAAGAATAAACCTATGGTCGTTATGTCTGGATCAAAAAGTGAAGAACCAAGAGGGAATGTAAAGGGTGTGACATCAAGGGATTTTGTGGATTCTTTTGGATTATTTTTGTGAACTCTATCATGTTGCCAAGGTTGTATTATATCCTTGTATATCTAACGAAAAATGAAAGTAAGAGTAAAATAAGTGCCACCTCAGAAAGGTTGACATAAATAAAAATAAAAGAGCACAAAATAAATTTTTGGGGGTCCCACTGGAAAGACATGTTACCCATGCCTAAAGGTAGGTAGCTTCTCAAAAATCTAAAAAATAAACAAGTGCCATGAATAAACTCCTCCCTTGGACAATAAGCCAAGTGACGGTACTCCTTGCAACATTGATAGTCTTAGAATTGTAACTCCAAGAGATAAAATGATGCAATGTCACTGGAATGTGGTTTGAACTTGGTTTGAATCTTAGACAGAAAGGCTAATGATTACTTTAACCACTAATAAAACATAAGAATTCATGATGCCAATGGTAAGACACCTTATGTCTTGATTTTTGCAATCCCTTCTAAGGCCATCTCATCTCATTGTCTGAATAGTCATAACTTGTGGTTTTGCGTAACATAGCATTATTTTCTCAATTTGGGAGTACTAACATGTGTGTTTTACTAAATAGCTACATGTTACATTCAACTCCTTAAGTGCCTACAAACACTTTTAAGCGTGGTTATACAAGGGCATTAAGGGTTGGAGCCTACTTTGGGGAGGGCCCACTTCTATAACTATTGTATCTTATACCTACCAAGCAATTCCACGTCATCTTGAACCTTCTAAACATCAATAAACACTTCCCATATCATTTACACTATCCATTCTAAAAACATGAATCCATTACCCCTCTTAACCATTTGATGAACTTTCGTAGCTTGAGGTTCCTTCTCTATGAACTTCCAATGACAAATTTTTGAAAAAAATATGCACATTTCTATCATCCAAACCCTTTGAGAAATTCTAAAACCTTCCAAATGTTCAAAAGAATCAAATTTTCCCATCAACCACTCATGAAAAATGAAATTTCTAGGGCTCTGATATCAGGTCCACACTGATATCAAATCATTGATGTTGGGACCCCAATATTACGTCCCACAAAACCTATATATATTGGTGGACACTTGGAAAAATTTCACCATTTTTCATTTGAGCCAACGAAGATTTTTCAAATTTTCTTCTCTGATCTAATCTCTGACCTCCTAGCTTTCCCAAGCCATAACTTGACCGTTATCACTTCGATTTTTGTGTTTTTTGAACCTACTTAATCATGGAGTGCCCATCTTAGTCTTGGGGGATGCTAGTGAAGAAAAATTGAGCCAATTTTTTGAAGAATTCAAGTGCTCGGAAGGTACTTTAAGGATAGGTATGAAGAGAAAGTTGAAATTTTAAAGAACAATCAATCACATTAATGCTAGAACACTCAAATAAAACTCCTAAGGACCTATAACCATCATTATGAGCTATACATAGGGACACAATGAACAATTGTGAAGGGTTACAATGAAATTAACACTTATGGGCTCATGTTTTGTAAAAATTTTCCAACTATGCAATCCTAATAACTAAGAACTTGATCTAACTAAAAGCATGAGAAAGGAATGGAATTATAAAAATTAGGAAATGCCTTCTAATGATTTCCAATTCCTTAATGATTATAGATGGCCCCAAAGAGAGGAGTATAAGAAGCACCTTCACATGGTGCAAATAAGAGACCAAGAGGCCAAGGTAGAGGTCAAATTGAAGGATAAGAACTAGAACACTAGGAGCAAGAAGCCCAATCATTCAACATTCATCAAGACACTCCTACTATAGGGAAATTGGCCCAAATAGAGGCATAGGAATCACAAGTGCCAAGATAATGCCTCATGTTGTCACAAGACTACCTCCACGCCATCCAAGAAAGATTCATCTTAACCACAGTTAGTGTGGAAATGCACTTGGACCTGTTTATGAAATTTGTTCCTAAAGAGGTAAGGACACAACTCTAAGCATCACTATTATGGCCTACATTTTCATAGAATGGTGAATGGTGCCTTGGAGAAACATATCAATTTTGGCACAACAAAGAAAAGGGAATTACTGTTAACATTAAAGGAATCTTAGTTTCATTCTTGATCAAGGCAATTGCTGAAGCTCTGAATATACCTAATGAAGGGGTAAAGTTAGCACATCTATTCACCTAATTAGATCGTAAAACCAAAAAGCTATGGTTGAAATAGACATATGACAAAGAAAATAAAGGCTATAGTGAATTAACTCTAGAAGAAAGAATTTACGTCAAAATTAGCACTTATCACTTGTTCCCAACAAAAGGACTCAATAGATTATCTACTTATGCGTTCAGAGGAAACATGATACTGATGGGCAAATACAATGTCAACCTCGCACAACTCTACTTTATGGAAATACATAGGCAGTTTGAATAAAAGAAGGTAGGAAAGCCAACACTTCCATTTTCTTACCTTATTAGAAAGTTGTGCAAGTCAGCTAGAATCTTGGGATACACTAATAACATTCCCAAGAAAGCCCAAAATGCTTCATAAGCTAAGTTGCTCAAACTAGCACCACCAAGTAAAGACCATGGTGAGGAGTAGGAACAAGAATAAGAGTAATAATAGTAACAACAAGAACAATAGTAGCAGCAATAATAGTAAGTCCCACTGCCACCACCATAAGATTATAAATCATTGATGAGTCACCTACAATAGATTTCAAAAATAATTAGCTGGGGAATAAGGGAGGAGGCTAATCTTTATAGACTTATCAATAATGTTGTCTAGCCCATAGTTTTAGTCGATCCAACAAGTGGATAAATTTCATAATAGTCAAGAGAAGAGGTACATTAGTCACAACAAATCTCTGGGAATGCTGCATCATTCCAAGTGGTGCTTGAGACTGGAGAAGGAGCCACAGTAGTGGTAATGCAGCACCAAGATGTAGTGGGAGCAGTAGAGGTGATCACCAGTCACATCAAGAAATATTTCAATGTACCTATTGTATCACCGACAAATCTAACTAGAGCTAGAGATGCTTAGATATTAGCTGAAACCTTGATGACTCCTACTAATCATGAGAATGTGCTTAATAGACTAATGCAGATTGGGTAGGTCATAAAAACACTTTTTGACATCCCCAATGATGCCATTGTAGTACAATCTAAGCTCATCACCACTAAAGAAAAATTGATCATGGTAGAGACAAAGGCAAAGCATGCAAAAGTAGAAATTCTAAAACTACAAGAAACGCTCACAGCCTTGAGAGCTAAATGAAGAGATCCTATGCAATTCATTGTGCCTAACTAGATTGAGTAATTCAAAATAGATCATATCAGCAACTTGATTGAGTAGAATAAATAGTTGGCAATTAAGAAGGAGAACGCGGTATGGAATGCCTCTATATCTAAAGCACAAATATATGTGCATGTTAAGGCACTTACCATGCTATAGGAGGAAAATAAACAACTTGCTGCTAACAACATGAGGTTAACCACGATGGCAAAGTAGGAAAACATTTTGGAAGAAAGCATCCACCAGTTGAAAGAATAGTTGGTAAGAGTTAACCAAGACATGAGCTGCCTCGCAAGAGAAAATAGAATCCTCTCTCTGAAGGAGGTACATGCCATTCATCAAAAGTTAGCCATTGAAATAAGTGCATGGAAAAATGAGGTAAAGAAACATGAAAGGATTAAGGAACACTTTTGAAACACCATGAAAATTTCGAGGCCTCAACGGTTCAGAAAAATCTTGCGACTCAAGTAAGGATTTGCGACAAGGCGTGGCTCAGCAAGTTCCCTTTTCGGTTACGGGCCGGTTGTGCCACGCTGCGTAGCACAGCGCAAATAAACTTCAGAAGACAGAACAAGACAAGGGATGCACGACGGCAAGCCTTCAACTTTGCAAGTTTTCTATGTTCTGAAAATCTTAACTTTTGGCATATTACGCTGCATTACGCAACATAGCGTAACATCGCATAACGCAACGTAATGCCAGAAGGCAGTCCATCGCAACAATAGAGATGGCAAAAATTTGTGACCTCGACAACCCAGCAAAATCTCAAGGCTTAAGCAACGATCTGTAGCATGCCACACATTTCAGCAGGTTTTTCGGTTAAGGGGCCTATTACGCTACATTACGCAGTGTAGCGTAATAAACCCTAGAAGGATTGACCAGAACCAAAGGAAGCGCAGTGACAACACTTCAATTTTTTGTACGTTCGCTATGTTACGCTAAATTACGCTATGCAGCGTAATTTAGCATGACGCAGTGTAATACAAGCAATGACGGAGATAGCACAATTCCAGTATCAATAGTTCATATGTCAAAATACACTCTTTAGCGTATCGCAGCATAATCAAAAAAAAGTTTGTTGGCAAAGCTCCAACAAGAGTGGTTTACGACGCATTACGCTTTAGAGCATAATGCAGCGTGGCGCCGCAAGCTTCAAACACAAACACAGTCAACCGCATCTTGTAGGTTCAGGACACACATCATATAATCTGCATTTTTCTCTTGACCCTAACCTTATAAATATTCCAGTTGACAAAGATCAAAGGGGTTGGCAAAAATTTCTCTGGATAGGAAAATTTTCTCCGTGAGCGATTTTCTTTCATTGGCAATCGTTGACAACTTTTGTCAAAGATTGACGAGACAACAAAAGAGGATCGGCAATTGTAAGAACATCGGAGGTGATTGGCAAGAATCCTTGATCAGAAATAGCCGGTTAATGGATACTCTGCTTCGAGTCTGATTTCCTTGCACCCAGATTGGCTAGAACAAGGTAGATCGACCTTTGCTTGTTTTATCTTTAAATAGCTTTCTTGCTGTTGGCACGTGCTTCGTCTAAACCAAAGTCCACCTGTAATCTTTGTATTCAAAATATGTTGTTCATAAGTTAAATCCTATATCTTGGGATTGCACACTCTCTAAATCCGATCTCCTGTGTCCTATCTATACGGATTTTGCAATTGCTTTAAATCATTTACATCATTTTCGATTATCTTCGAGATTAATGATATCATATCTCCTCATAAAAATCACCATTTTGCCATCCAACTATTACGAAAATTTTACTAATTAAGTAAGCCCCTATCTGATCCACAAGATTGTTCAGGGCACCTCGGATTCGTCTTCTCTAGCACGGCCCTCACACGGATCCGAGGTTGGAACTGTGTACACAGACTTTCGCTCAGTATTTTCCAGCGACCGACATTTTCCGTCGTTATAGTTTTCTAGCGCTAGAAGGAGGGCCTTCATTTCCGATCCGTACTTTACAGGTAGTCTTGTAAGGTGTCTGTACCCATTGTCAGTTGACATAAATGTAATACCTCTGTGGTTGTTTACGAGATTGTGTGGTGCAGATCGGTTGCTTCGACGATTCCTTTGGAATCCTACAAGATAGAAAGCCCCGATTATTACCTTAGTTTGCCTTTGCCCTTGCGATCTTTATTCTTATTGTCATTACTTCCGAACTGCATAGAGAATGGCTACATCAACCACCGCTATTGACACTGCTAACCTCGAGAATCCTTGGACCATGCAAGTTACGCCTCCTATGGTCAAGCCGCCAACTAGTCCAGTGCAATCACACCACTTCCTCAGGCTTCAAAACAAAGATCCTGAGGAACACGCTCAGCGTAAGGAACAATACAATTTCCTCTATGCTAAACTAGTAGCAAACCTGCCCATGTATCCACAAGAACTCGAAGAAAAATAAGAATATGAGTTCATGTACTGCAATGGGAAGAAATTTATTCCCTCACATAACACCACTATACCCTTGACAGATCAACAAAAGTGGATCCTAGATCAAATGCTGATGGCTAAGACATCGCCAAAATAACTAGAGGAGTTGTTCCGTGATGAAACGCTTGATGACGGCCAAGACGATCTAGACTCCCACTCTGAGGGAGGCAGTCATGCTGATTTTGTCATGACCCCTCCCTCCACGATGTCCCGCGTAAATCCGTTGTTCATGGTTACCACGCCCTTGACACTATCTAATACTAATCGAGTCCCGCACTCGTCACACCTACATTTTCTCTCTCCGACTATCCTTCCGGACGACGGTCCATCACAAATCATTCCTTAGCAGGTGCAATTACCTAATCCATCTCATCATGCACCTACGCCCATGTCACCGCATGTACACGTGATACCTACTTCGCAATTACCTACAACACCCACCTTCATCCTGACTCATACGATAGGGCTCGCCACTACAGCATGGTGGGTTCCAAACATGCCTCGTGTTGCACATCCTGCGCACATGTCCCATCTCCCCTTCATCAAAATCAGGTCCCGTGGGTGCTAAACCCCATTACAGGATCATTGTTTGTGCCCCCGGCCACACAAACAGCGTATCCAATGGTACAGTCGGCGACGACCGTCCCTATTCCGCTACCCAGCGTGGCTCCTCTTGCCGTTCCACGAATGACCTGTCCGCCCATAGGTCTGGATCAAGCCTTCTAGCTTATTCAGACCCTTACGAAGGAATTTAAACGCCTCAAGGCTGCTGGTTCTGACATAGTACAAGTCATGGATTTTTACCATGATGATCCTATTAGTCTGGTAGTGCCTGTTCTATCGTTACCTCCTGGGATGCCACTCCTCCATTTTACAAAATACAATGGGGAAGGCGCTCCCAACGCCCATTTAGTTACTTTCAGGTCAAAATCATTGCTATTGCAACAATGGCCACATACTATCATCTGTGTCTTTACTATTTCCCTAATGGGTAAAGCTCTAGACTGGTATCAAGCACTCCCACGTGCTTCCATCTCAACTTTGGAGGAGCTGCTAACTCAGTTTGTGACTCGTTTAAAGTATAACCTGAAGCCAGAAGTCACGCAGGACCAGCTCATGGGAGTTAAGCAAGACCCGCTCGAGTCAGTTCAAAAGCTTATACAGTGGCGGAGCACAACCTTGAATGAAATCCACGAACCCATCACGGAGGCCCATCTATTGGCAATCTTCAAGGGGGCGGTTAACGAATTTATCAAGTCTAAGCTATACTACCTTGCTCCCCGCTCTCTCAGCTAAACCTTTGCTCAGACTAAGAGCATTCAAAATGTGACGGAGGCTAGAAAAGATCTAGCTTATGTGGTCTACAAAAATGCCCACAGCAAGGGTAAGGACAAGAACAAAGCTACGACAACAACAGTAGCGGCGGTTGCCGAGGGGGCCAAGAAGAAAAAATAACAAGAAAATATCTGCGGAGCCTACTGAGCTGACAACTAGCTTAAACGACGTCAATCAAGAAACTCCTTCAGCCCCTGAGGCACGTCTGCAGCCGAGGCCTAAATTTGAGCATAAGGATCACTCAAATTACGTGATCCTACCTATAAAGCCTTCAGAACTCCTGAAGCAATTATTGGGAACTGGCCATATTCGACACAAGATAGTATCTGAGGAAGCTCTGAAATGCCATAGGCGCCATTGCGAGCTGCTCAAGAACCCCTCCTTGGCCCAACCTAGCGAATCGCCAGTTCCCAAAAACTTTAGGTTGGACCGATTTTGCGACTACCATCAATTGTGTGGTCATGACATGGATTACTGTTGGGCGTTGAAAGATGACATTCAACATCTGATCAATCAAGGTGACCTGATCTTAGACAGTAGTAGTCCGGCACGCCCAGAAAACCAAGCCATGCATGTGTACCGAGACCCATTAAATGCAAATAATGAAGGGTACACTATCAATGTGGTAGGTTCAGAGGGCGATGATCAGGCACAGCTGAAGCAGCCCTTTGTGTCACGAATTCCCCCTTGCTCACCCCAAATAGCAGGTCCATCAGCATCGACGAGTGGTGCTCCAAGGTAATCTTTTGTCCTCCGAGCCCCTTCTCAGACCACTACCCGATAGCTCACTGTCGGTAAAGTCGCGGCCCAGCCCGCACCTACCCCTAAGGCACCTTTTGTCATTAGGGTGCCAAAACCATCAGCTGCTCCTCCTGTGCAGGGGAAAATCTCCAAGTCAACCCCTAAATTCCAACTTAACAAAAAAGGAGAAGAGGGTATGACAATTGATACGGCCAAGGACCATCTTATGCTGGGGTTTCCCAAGCCTAAACCCCTTGCTTCTGTGCCCTTGGCCCCACTCTCTAAAAAAGGTGAGGTTACACAAATGCAACCATCTCCTCCTAGCTCAAAAGAACACAGCCCTCGACTAGACGCCATTCTTCCTCGAGAAATTCATCTCTTAGGGCGAATGGAAGAGGAAAAGGGTGACAAGCAGCCAGATGGTGGGCGGGATTTCTTTGATGCCGTTACACAAATCAAACAGGCTCTAAAATAAAAAAATACAACATTGAGCCTTTATGACTTACTCATGACGTCACAAAAACATCGTGACACCATGGTTCATGTGCTAATGTCCATACTTGTGGACGAAAGCCTGCCAGCGGATGAAGAAGTAATTCATTCCATTATGCTTCCCCTCGTCGCTGAAAAACCTAGGCCTACCCTATTGACCTTTCGCAACGATTCCATTAAGGACGACCCAAAAAAGGTCAGGTGACAATGGCACCCATGTTCATCACCATCTGGGTTGGCCGACACCGAATCCGGAGAGTACATGTAGATGACGGGGGGGCCACTAATGTCATCCCATATCCCATAGTGGATAAACTAGGCCTGATCGATCAGATCAGTCCTACAACGACGTCGTGTCTAAAGTTGTTCAATGTGGCACGAGTGCAAGTCAAAGGAATAGTGCACATCAACTTTGTGGCAGGGGACCAATTCCCCACAGATGTAACGTTTATTGTTGTCGAGGAGATGCTTGGCTTTAACTTGATCCTAGGGAGGTCTTGGTTAGCTCAACTGAGGGCAATTTCATCACCTTTCCATTGGGAGATCCATCTGCCCTACGCAGGAGGGAAAGTGGTCATCCACGGTGACGAAATGACCCCTCGGGGTGTCAATAACATAGAAACAGAACAGGGTTCAGAAATCGAAATTCCCGAAGACCAGTCCCCTGTCCAAACACTTGAACAAGCCAAAACAGTGGCTGATGATAGCTTAATTTGGGTCGAACTACCATTCCAAGAGGAAGATTGTGGCATGAAGGAACAAGGCCATAAATCTCCCCTTCCTTACATGTCACCAAAAATAAAAGCAATCAGGAAACAACTACAGAGTTAGCAGATAAACCACGTTGTCTAACTGTCATGCAGTTTACACACACTTTTCCACTAGCTGTCCTATTTATGCTTTACAAATACTCATTACATTTACGCTTGTATTTATGCTCCCACCAGTTATGCTCATTACATTTACGCTTATATTTACGCTCCCACTAGCTATTCTCATTACGCTTATGCTTATCTTTACGTTCCCACTAGCTGTCTTCGTTACTCTTACCCTCATCTAAAATTAGCAAAGGCCTGAAACGACCTAAAACTAGCAAAGGCCTGAAACGGCCTAAAACTAGCAAAGGTCCGAAATGGCCTTAAATTAACGATTTCATTTACACTTTACACTTGAATTATTTAGCGGCCCGCGATAACTTTAAACTAGTAATTCCATTTACGCTACACGCTTAAACTAACTACAGTTTGTCATAGCGCCAAAACCTATAATTTTATTTACGCTTTACACGAACAAAAATAACAAAAGAACATTAAACTCAAGACAAAATTTGCATTAAATACGTTAAAAGAAAATATTATTTTTTGTTCTGTTCCATCACAATAAAACCGTGGCTAATATAGCCACGCTATGCATCTCCCTTGTCACCACTGTCGCCTGTATCTCCTAGCTCCACCTCTACTTCGAGCAAATCATCCTCATAGGGGCCACCCTTTTCATGAGGAATCTCTTCGTGAGGGCGACCCTCTCTGCAAGGCTCTTTCGCATGGAGTTCCTCACCACGGCATTGACCATCTTCATTACGCTCTACTTCGTGTAAACCCTCTTCGTGAGGATCATCACCTTCGTTATGTTCATCTTGCTGAGGATCCTCCTCAGGTCGTTCCTACGATTAGACATGACACATATATTAACATCTCCATCAAAATTAGTTATGACAAAAACACAATAATACTACGACTTACCTGTGACAGTTCTGCATCAGTAGCAAATGGGATTTGTTCTAGGCCAACCCACAGACATTGCATAATTTCATCCTCGGTAAGCTCAGACCAAACCCCATCACCTAGATTAGCTCCAACCTTAACCTTCCCCTTCTCCAGAGGAGTCCATCGGGGTGGTTCAGGGAAGAAAGAAGGGACGATAGTCTCCCCCCCAGGAAGAGTCATTTCCCTTTCTGGAGAGGCACTTATCATCACTTGCTCCTGAAACTTCTCAAATGCTCTGGAAGCACCAATGACGTCGAAGAATAGCCGAAGGGACTGAGCCTCAACAGCAGAATCCCTGTAATATTAACGGTAGGTAACGCTTTCCCGCTTATAGACATATTTATGGTCTTTCTGTATCTGCCCCCATTCTTGGACACTCGCGCTAAAGTCCTTCCAATCTTGATTTTTCTGAGCTAAGAGATCCATTTGCATTCGTTGCTTAACCAGTTCACAGCTGGTCTGGACACTATTCCTGACGACCATCTAATAACAGGCATAGTCAACAACAGCTGTCCGCCAGTCCTCGTTGTTCATCCCCTGTGCCTATAGGAATTCGTTTTGCGACCTCAAATCCCCAACCTCGTCACTTAGAGCCACCTTCTCCTTCTCTGACCTTTGCAATCTCTTCCAAAGGTCTTCATTCACGTTTTGGCATTCCCATAAGGAGTGAGTTGAGCATACAGGACATTTACGCACCTCGTCGTAAATATTGCGTGGCACAACAATCGCTTCCGATGGAGGTTCGGTGGCGTCTAGGTCAATAGGCTCTGACGGATCCCATCTAAGGCAAGCTCCTAATGACATAAAATGGCAGTTAGGCATAATTAGGTAGCGTAATGTCACAATGGAATAACCCCTGTGTAATGATCATAATTTATCGGCTTCAGGATCGATTCGCTCTAAGTGAACGATCATATCGTTGACGACACCTTCCATAAAGACGAATTTATCAGGAAATTCGCCCTAAGATCGGGTCGCCACTGTTGATAAGTGTACACCCTGATCACCTATTACGCAAAATAAATTACATATAAAGTCATAACTGAGATGTTACGATAACTAGTAAAACCTCCAGAAGTAGTTGTGTAAAATCTAGTATGCTGTGAAAGTTAAACTCACCAAGCGACAAATCACTTACCTGTTCCAGTCCCAGCCGAAAGGACTTCAGCATCCTCCACTGCTTCTTCCTTTTCATGCACAGGAACTTGCGTGCCGCTTGCCTTATTGACTGGGGTCTCTTCTTCTGAGACCGGGGCCCCTTCTTCGTGCCACAAAACTATAACCCCTGTTTTAGGGGTCAACCGCTCCACAACCTTCTCCTTCGCTGTCACACAACATCGTCAATTAACACAAGATTCCACTCTTACTCAATAAACATTACGCAACGCAACAACGTCTATACGCAACATAATCATAACCATTAACACATTTCTCTACTTACTAGCTGGAGGATTACTCCTCTGAAATATGACCTGCATCTTCTTCCCCACACCACCTGCTAGCTCGACAGGCTCCTCAGTCAAACGAGGCTTATTTTGTTGTACCAATGAATCCACTATTTCAGTCGCCAGGCACTTCCCCCTCGACACATCACCAGTGTAAGAGGAGAGCGCCCCACCCATGTTTTCTTAACCCCGCGTTCAAAGCACTGCCATATTTTTAGTCGTTACTGAAAATGACTCACCGATTCCTTTAGGAGGGTCTTGCGACCTAGTAGTGCCGAAAACATGAAAAATCCACGGTTTGGAAATCTGGCTGTGGTCTTTCTACACCCAGACTCTATTCCTTTAGACCACTAGAAATTCAACAAAACGCTGGAAGCAAGCTATGAAAAAGGAAAAATGCACATTGAAACGGGACTCAAGCTTCTTGCGAAGCCTGACCATTTCAACACACAGGCCTTCAGCAAAATAGCTAGCCTAATTGAACCATGTCCCCTCCTCCATGACCTCTTGCATAATCTGGGCCTGTTCTATGGTGAGGAATCTCCCTTAGGAGAGTGTCTTGGGGAAGGCCTGGGCTCGAAAAAGGGGGTAAATAGCATTGGCCACCTCTAATTGAATCTTATCAGCAGGGATTTCCTTAACCTCTTTCTTAATCCCTAGCCACTCCTCTATCTTAGGCTAGTACTTGGAACTCCTCTTCAATTTTTCCTCTATAGGAACGTCATCGAAGGGGATGCCAAAGAGATCAACGAACAGTTGAACATCGATATCAAAATTCACACGCACATTACGCACGCGTATGCAAAGACGCTCAGCTTCTTCGTTAAAGAAGTTGACTAGGGTCAACATTTCACCAGCAGTGATATCAGGGGTTATGGCCAAAAACAGGTCCATCCGTCCAGCCTCTCGAAGGTTATTGGTTAACACAACTAGGGCCGCTCTGTGGCCAAGCCAACGTTGTGTGTCCTTTATATCACCGTAACGGAAGAAGAGACTGTTTGCCTCGCAACTGGAGGCCATAATTGTAATTTCCCGTGATTCCCTGACTGTTAACATAAAATAACAGTTAAGGCAGTATAACAAAAATAAGACAACTTTACACATCATTTTCAGCTAATAACATTATACAATCGATCATCATAATAAAGTTTACTAGGCCCGAATGGCAAAGGAAACTGAGGGATTTTCCTTTGCACGTCTACGATGGTGAGAGGAGGATCCAAAGTCCAGTCTCTATCCAGCCATCCAAGTTTTTTACACTTGGTAAAGAATTCGACATAGCGAGTAGGATACTCTAGGATTTTTAAGGCCAGTTATCTCATGACACTAGCTTGTACATTGCTGATGGAAGTAAATTCCCTTATGGCCCTTTCGATCAAAAATAATGTATCGTTATCACCCAGGAGACCACTGTCATTGATGAAGAATCTACACCACAGAAGATAGGCAAATTCTTTACGCTCAACGCAAATTTAAACAGTAGTTAGCATATTGCAACACCGTGAAAAGAAACAAAAAACTTACCTGCCTGAATAATACACAATGCCAGGTGGATTCTGGAAGTAGGTAGTGAAATGACAAGCCACGAACAGAGTGTTGTAGGCATGATAATAGTTAAACCTGGGCATCTCCCAGATCCAGCTCAAATGCCTCAAACCTTTGACACTCTATTCGCGGTCTTTCACTCGCATAGTTTCAATAGCGTCGTCTGTCAGAAATGTCAAGATGCTCTGCGTCGACCCAACCAGTAGCGTCTTTAGAATAGCAGCAACTACATCGCCTGGTAGATGCAACCAGACGATTACGCTAAAATTATGAAGCAAAAACTGTAAGAACTCCCGTGCGCCCCTTCGGAACCATATCACCTCCTCATTTATATGAGCATGAGGAGGAGAAACATTGGCCACAGGACTATGTAAGCAGCATAGAATGCCCACGATATCCAAAATGATTAGGACGGGCTTTAGCATAATACTGTACAATAAAAAAATGCATTACTATTAGACAAACCATTTAGACATAAAGGTTCATCACGCGACATTAGGGTTCTCTTGATTCCCAGAAAATTACAAATTATACTGGAGATGCATGGCCAAAATTTTTCAAACCCTTGCAACAGCTCAAGGTCTATCCCTGACAATGGCAATGAAAGCAACACTGTGTATTACTCTAGCATAACATGCAACTATTACAGGCGAGAAAAGAAAAAAAATAGAACCCTGAGTACGCTACGCATGGGTACAATACTTAGACTTTTTCGATTATACATTACATCTGCATAGTATTACTCAACGTTATCCAAACCCTCGTGACAACAAAAAGTCCATCTCCAACAGCGAGGACAAGAGTAATATAACAAACTACAATAGCTCAGTCCACGTAAACAGATATTAGCGCCTGATGCAACATGCACATTCAAAATAGATACGACCACGACGCTGCAACAAAGATAACAATAATGCAAGAGGATGAAAGGTGACTTACCGGTTAAGTGGAGTAACCTCCCGAGTCTCGACTCTGGCCTATGAAGCCCGCTGCAAACTCTCCTACACTTCATCAATCTTTGCCAATTTGGCATTCTTTCCTATGATCTTTAGTGCCATAGTTGCAATTGAACAAATCTTCACAAAATCGTTTGTTTATGCCTTGCTTATGCTCCCTTTCTGCTGTAGCTAGATTCAAACTTGCGATATCTATGGCCTGTTTTGAGCATGAACCACTGGTTTATAAACGAAATGTTTGAAACTAACTGATTTTTTGCCTGATCGATGTGGAACTTTCCTGAAACACCAGTGTTAGCATGACATGAAACACGAAGATCGGGGCATTAATTTCGTAGATATCGTATGAATTGCGGTCCGAAATGACCCTAAACTAATGCATAGCTTATCACCTCGTAATCCGGCCGCATTAACTATGGTCTGTACAAAAATTCAAATTCAATTATTCCGACACGTTAGAAAGGCCACGTTACATCTTTCAATTTACTTTACAGAAGTCACACGCTAGCATCTAGGAAGCCTAGCTCACCATTTTCTCATAAACTGTGCATATTTGTAACAGTCCACTAAGACCTTAAACTGGAAGCTTCTCTAATACGCAACTCTAACGTAAAGAAAAATAAACTCTTATCGTTTCAACAGATCGAAAAAAAATAATGTAACAACTTCCGTTTTTGATAGTTTTGCAAGGCAATTCGTAAATGGACGTAGCTTTATCCGCACCCCTAGCCTTAACAAGCCCATATGAGAAGACCATTAAACAGCTCAATCACACGCTAATAGAAATAGACCCTTCCCTTTATGACACAACCATAGCAACATTGGACATATCCCCAGATTGGCCAGAACATCTACCCTGAACACTAGACCTGGAAGCTTTTGATATGACTGAGGACCCTCTCAACGAGGTCCCTGTGGTTACGCACAAAGGAGAAAATAAAACTCTTAGGGTTAGTTCCCTCCTGGACCAACAGATGCAAAGTGGCATAATGTAAGTGCTCCAAAATAACGCTGAAGTATTTGCGTGCTCATATGAAGACATGCCGGGATTAGACCCAAGATTAATACAACATAACATAATTTTAGACCTACGCATCAAAGACATTAGACAGAAGGCATGAAAGATTAAGCCAGAAATCGCGCTAGTAGTTCGTAATGAAATCACTAAGCTATATCAGGCTGGTTTTATTCACGCGGTCGATTACTCGGACTGGGTGTCGAACATTGTAGTTGTCTCTAAGAAAATGGAAGGAATACGCATCTGCATAGACTTCCGGGATTTGAACAAGGCTATGATTAAAGACAATTTCCCATTACTGAATATCAACCAACTAATCTATACAATATCTGGTGATGCGCTTCTATCCTTTATGGATGGTTTTTTAGGTTATAATGAAATTCGTATTAACCCAGAGCATCAATTGACCACAACATTTATGACGCCCTGGGGAACTTTCTGTTATACTATGATGCCTTTCGAGCTAAAAAACGCTGGAGCAACGTATCAATGAGCCATGACATACATCTTTAGCGATTACCTCTTAGGAAGATTGAACGACTACGTAGATGACATAACTATCAAGTCTATAAAGTCGAAAGATCATTCAGAAGATCTAGAGTTAGTCCTTAAACGATGTCTCAAACATGACCTACGGCTCAACCCAAAGAAATGCGTATTCGGAGTCAAAACTGGACGCATGTTGGGGTTTGTCGTATCAGAGACTAGCATCCGAGTCGACCTCGACAAGGTTAAAGCCATCGTTGATTTAACGCCACCTACAAACCTTAAGGAACTACATGGGTTGCAAGGCAGACTACAATTTATCAGGAGGTTCATTTCGAAGTTAACAAATAAATTGCATCCTATGCAACATCTCCTTAAGAAGGGTGTTAATTTTGAATGGACCGATGACTGTCAGCGTGCATTTGACAACTTGAAGAAAGAGCTACAACACTTACCAACGGTTTTCCCACCACAAAGGGATCAGCCTTTTTATATTTATCTAGCAAGCTCAGGCGTGTCTATAGCTACGTTACTTTGTCAAAAAAGAAATGACGGGTCAGAAGCCCTTATCTATTATTTGAGTCATGCTCTATTTGCATACGAAACAAGGTACAATGAAGTGGAGCATAACTGTTTGGCATTGCTTTTCGCACTCAAAAAATGTAGACACTATCTTTCCCATAGCCAGGTCAACATAATTTGCAAAAACAATGTTCTGCGAGCTATCTCAAACAACTTGTATGAGAGTAGTAGGATAGCTCGTTGGAAAGCTATCACAGCCGAATTCGACTTACATTATGTTGGCCAATCGTTCACTAAAGGTCAAGCTATAGCTGACCAGCTAGCAACATTGTCTATTAACAATCAAGCTACGATAGAGCCAGAATTTCCGGATGAGCATGTACATAGTTTAAGCCCTGTATCAACAGGCCTCAAAGCAACGTTATACTTTGATGGAGTTTCGACCACCAAAGGCGATAGTGCTATCGCTGTTATTACACTCTCCCCTGAGGATGTGCATCCACTGGCTTACCACCTGGCCTTCCCTTGTATGAACAATGTGGCAGAGTACGAGGGGCTTTTCAAGGGATTGTTGAAAGCCAGGGAACTCTACGTTCAACACCTGGCAATCTAAGGCGATTCGATGCTCGTCATCAATCAAATCACAGGGGTCTACGCTTGCAAAGCTATGCATCTATAGCTGTACTGTGATATGGCTAAATATCTTCTGAAACAATTCACGACGATCGATGTCCAACACGTGCCGTGTAACGAAAACGTTGTAGTTGATGCACTAGCTACACTGGCATTAAACGTGCCACTACATTTGTTTGCCACTTGGTCCACTTTAATGATGGAATGTATAGACCCTGTCATTCAAGCTGCGCAAATCTCTTCATTAAACACGGGAGGAACATCAGAATGGTACGACAACATTAAGACTTACCTTCTGCATAGCGAACCACCACACGAGCTAACACATGCACAAAAAGACGCAGTGCGCAAGCGTGCTAAGTAATATGTCATTATTGGAGACAGTACTCTCTGTAGACGCTCTTTCAATGGGGTATTGCTAACTTGTGTTAATAATGACCAAGTATAATGAATAGTTAGCGAAGTCCACGAGGGGCTGTGTGGAGGACATGTAGCCCCGCAAGCCATGGCTGCTAAAATCAGACGCCTAGGGTACTATTGCCCGTACATGGAAAAGGACTTCCTTACCAAGGTCAAGACATGCGACATGTGCCAGCGTTACGCAAACATAATACACGTGTCACCAATCGAGTTATACACTATACAGATTACTTGGCCATTCCAACGATGGGGACTAGATATCATAGGTCCCATCGTGCCTAAATCTTCCATAGGACATGGCTTCATTATCACCGCCACTGAGTATTTCACAAACTAGGTTGAGGCTATCCCCTTACGGAAGATTACATCTCAACAGGTTTTCCATTTCATCTTAGACAATATAGTAACCAGATTTGGGCTTCCTATGACTATTCTGACTGACCATGGGCCATAATTTAGTAGTACAGAAACCAAATCTTTTTGTGATAACCTTGGTATCAAGCAATCTTTTTTCTCACCCTATTACCCGCAAGCAAATGGTCAAGCAGAAGCAACAAACAAGGTAATTATCAATCTACTCAAGAAGATGCTCAGCAACAACAAAAAATGATGGCATGAAAAAATCATCTACGTGCTATGGGCATATCGTACGATGTGCAGGACAGCTACAGAAAAGATGCCCTACAGCCTAGTCTATGGATCCCAAGTAGTGTTACCCTTGGAATTACAAGTTCCCTTATTGCGAATGGTCCTCTCCACGGTTATAAATGAGACTCAACACAACGAGTCTAGGATCGTGGATTTAGACTTAGTGGAGGAGAAGTGCATCCAGATGCTCGACACCATCAAAAGGTATCAAGACAGACAGAGACAGAAGCATCATTGCCACTTGCATCAACGACCAATCAAGAAAAGAGACTTGGTTCTCAAAGCTGTTTGTGAACTAGCAGGTAAATTCTCTGCAAATTAGGAAGGCCCTTTCTTGGTTATCAACACATACGGCAACGAAGCATTCAGGCTAGCAGACATCAACGGCAATGAACATTCGAATCCAGTGAATCATCTGTATCTGAAGTGGTACTACATCTAAACATCGACTCAGCTCAAACACAAGGTAACAAACGTCCGCTACAATGTAAAACTAGCATTTCTTACACGCGTTCGCCAAGATGCTAAACTGGCAAAGTCTCCAACCGTCCGCCATGACGTGAAACTAGCAAGGTAAGCATACGTCTACTCAGATGCTAAACTAGCACAGACTTGTCCCTAGGTCATGACATAAAACTGACACCCACAGCACGGTCTGTTGGGATCATAAACTAGCCCTTCCACCATCCGCTACGATGTAAAACTAGCAAGTTTCAGTCTGCCAAGATGTTAAACTGGGACCACGGTGTGCTGAGACTTAAAACCAGCAACAACGGTCAACTAATTGGAATTCGTCAACAGACAATCCATGAAGCAAGCGAGCGTGATCACTCTTACACTACATCCCTACCAGATGGAACAGGTAAGGCATTGGAATGGATGCAACACCACTATCCCATTGGCATCCTACTGATTCCTTGGATATGCTGAAAGGCATGCTACTGATCCCTCGGAGATGTTGCTACCACAACCACTCTTTAGTTACAGCTCCTGGGATCAACTTTTCCGCTTGGGGCCTCAAAGAAACTATGGTCATCCATAGTTTCAGTAGCCTCCACTGATTGCTGTCACCAAATTTTGGCTTAGCAGGTTCATTTAATTGGTTCTTTACCCAGTTGATGGAGCAAGATGAATCTGGCTGTCGACGGAAGCTGCATGAACCATGGCATCAACATAGGGACCCTTGCTCTTTGCTATGGTCCCTCTTTCGTGGCCTCTGCTCTCCTCTTCGTTTCGGACGACGCTTGTTTCAACAGCCTCCCCCCTTAGCGATTAGGACAATTACTTTTGCTCTCTGTTCTATGTTATGTTTTGTAGGTTACCTATTATGACAGCATTGATCAAGAATGCATTCATTAGAAGGTGAGGTGTCACGGTGTTCTAAAGTGGCTGCTCAAACTAGCCTAGCTACTTGGGAGTGCAAACCCTACCTCTCCCTCCATCGGGTACCTTACTTCACTTTTCCCTTCCCTTATCCTTACGACCACCTTTACCCTCTTCTTCGTTTGTACAGAATGTGAACATTTAGTCAATTCTTTCGCATCATCATGTCCATGAAATGGCGTAACACAACTCGCCTCGTGAAATGTAATTTTCATTCAAAAAAATGGTCAAAGCTTGGAAAAATGGATGTAAAACAACTCATCCAGGTCATGCAGGCGTAACACAACTCGTCCATGTAAGCCCTTCATATGCAATGTAGCGGCGTAACTTCTTGCAAATACACTTGCGAAAGGATGCCTAATGACTTGTTCGTGAAAGTTTCATGTTCACATGCTTGAGTCTTCCCCGAACCTCCCTTCTCTCACTTCTGTAAAATCCATCCTATAGTATTTCCCCCCGCCTTCGCACTTCCAAGTTTGACAGAGCGACATTTGAGCAATTGCCGACGGACGCTGTTAGTGCCTTTACCTCTCTGGTGTTTCGTATTCTCTGTCGACGTCTTTCGGGTAGGCCCTCTAAATGTCAACAAAGAGGGACCATTGAAACACCGTGAAAATTTCAAGGCCTCAACAGTTCAGCAAAATATTGCGACTCAAGCAAGGATTTGCGACAAGGCATGGCTCAGCAAGTTCCCTTTTCGGTTAAGGGCCGGTTGTGCCACGCTGCGCAGCACAACGCAAATAAACTTTAGAAGATAGAACAAGACAAGGGGTGCACGACGGCAAGCCTTCAACTTTGCAAGTTTTCTATGTTCTGAAAATCTTAACTTTTGGCATATTATGCCGCATTACGCAACATAGCGTAACGTCGCATAACGCAGCGTAATGCCAGAAGGTAGTCCATCGCAACAATAGAGATGGCAAAAATTCGAGACCTTGATAACCCAACAAAATCTCAAGGCTTAAGCAATGATCTACAGCATGCCACACATTTCAGCAAGTTTTTTAGTTAAGGGGCCTGTTACGCTACATTACACAATGTAGCGTAATAAACCCCGGAAGGATTGACCAGAACCAAGGAAGCGCGGTGACAACACTTCAATTTTTTGTAGGTTCGCTATGTTACGCTGAATTACGCTATGCAGCGTAATTTGGCATGACATAGTGTAATACAAGCAATGACAGAGATATCACAATTCCAATATTAGCAGTTCATACGTCACAATACGCTCTCTCCTGTATCGCAGCATAATTAAAGAACAGTTTGTTGCCAAAGCTCCAACAAGGTAGATCAACCTTTGCTTATTTTATCTTTAAATAGCTTTCTTGTTGTTGGCACGTGCTTCGTCTAAACCAAAGTCCGCCTGTAATCTTTGTATTCAAAATATTTTGTTCATAAGTTAAATCCCAGATCTTGGGATTGCACGCTCTCTAAATCCGATCTCCTGTGTCCTATCTATATGGATTTTGCAATTGCTTTAAATCATTTACATCGTTTTCAATTATCTTCAAGATTAACGATATCATATCTCCTCATAAAAATCGTCATTTTTCCATCCAACTATTATGAAAATTTTACTGATTAAGTAAGTCTCTGTCTGATCGACAAGACCATTCAAGGCACCTCGGATTCGTCTTCTCCAGCACGGCCCTCGCACGGATCCGGGGTTGGAACTATGTACATGGACTTCCGCTTGGTATTTGTCAGCAACTGATGTTTTCCGTCATTACAACTTCCAGGATCATGTGAGTATGTACAAGTATATTAACGAGAAAGAAAGCTAGATGACCAAAGCTAGAATCAGCACCATGTTAGCACAAAATCCTGACTAGAAAAAGAGTTTAGATAGTTATTCCTTTGTTCACCAAACAGAAGTGAAAAAAAAGGCCTATAGATCGAAGATTTGAAAGAATACATGGGGTTAGCTAACCTTCGTTATGTTAACTTAGCCATGTTAATAGTAGGTAGGCACAGGAATGAATTAGAATAGCAAGTAGCAGCCACCTATGCTTTGTATGAAAAAGAGTTTGTAGATCAAAAAGATGGTTTCCACAAACTCCAAGTGGCAAACTTTGAATTGGAAGCAATGAAGGCTGGCTATCAAGGATAGAAGGATGTAGCAAAAAAACTAGCTAGAAGATTGACAAATTATCATGAATTACAAGAGATGCCCAAAGAATTCAAGGAGGAGAGACGGTAGCTTGCAGCTTGGTATGTCAAAGAAAATCAAATGTTTCCATCGTTGCCATGCCCATGGAATGTGTTGATTCCATCAAACATTGGTGCATCAACATGGATAGTTCACAATCCTAGAATGAAAGAGGAAAAGCTTTAGGCACTCCTGAATTGGTACAAATTCCAAAAGCTTGATGACAAGGGAAAGTAACCAATTGAAGAGCCACCGCCATCATGAACTACATAAACTACATTGAGCTTCACTAGATTTTATTTTTTTGTTAAAGTTATCATGTCATGTGTCATTTTTGTAAACACCACTACAGCAATTAAGAGCCATATATATAGTAGTCAATGTCATGAGAATCTACCTTCCAATTTTGTAAGGAACTCCATCCTCATTTTGTTTTAACTTGAGGATGAGTTCTCAGTAAGTTATGGGGGTATGATAAATTGAAATTTTTTGCAAGGCTACGATATTGAACATCTGATATCGAAGCTGTGATATTAGATCTTCGATATTGAGGCACAAGCTACAATGTTAGATACTTGATATTACAGACACATGCAGGCCTATAAATATGAGACTTAGGTACATGGTCCAGCAACAATTTTCATTCCAACCTTAGCAAAATTTTGTGAATTTGTTTTCTTGATTTTAGCACTTAACACTTAGGAGTGGATGGTTGCAGTGTGATGTTAAGTGATTGAATGAAGTCTTTATTCAAATGGAATGTATTTGGACATGTTTCATACTGGAAATAAAGACTAAGATTACTTTGCATCATTACAGCATCACTTAAATTTCTTTGTTATTTACTTAGACTATGTTTATTATTTTGACTTGGTATAACATTTATTGTTTTCCTAGTTACTATTTATTTTCTATGCACTTTAATATTATTGTTGATTAAGTGGAATGGATACGATTGATTCTAAGCATTAAGTATGGTCATTTGGTAACGCAATAGTATTATCGCTTAGTTCACTTAGTAGTGAGATACTTGGTAATCCTAGTAACGATTACATAAGACATGTGCGAAGAATCAAGAACAGATGTCTATTGCACTAGGCTAGATTAGATTCATTTACTATTATTTAGATTTAGAAACCACTTCATTTATCTTATGTTCACTAGGAGAAACATGGCCCTACAACATTAACACATCATACACCTCATTGTGAGTTAAACCATACACATCGATTTTACTAGCTAATGTGGGAAGACAACGATTGTGAACTTAAACCAATTGCTAGCATAACTACATTGCCTTGTCCACAAAATTCAATCGATCTGTGCATGTACACTGGTTTCTCATATGGTTGGGTGTTAGACTACTCCACCGCTCATCACTCATGTATAAAAGCATTGGGTCACCCAGAAAAAAAAGGATAATACCTGTCATAAAGGACTTAGATGTTATGTTTTTTATTATATCATTTAATTTTGAAATGAAGCTTCAATTATGAGGCAAGTAACCAAAAGTTTAAATGAACACATATTATGATGAAAGAACAATAAAAAATGACTCATACACATCATCAAAAAGAACAAAATTAGATATCTTAATTTCATCAACTTCACTAGAAGAAGGTGTTACAAATTTTTTTTTACCAACTTGTAAATCTGCATTTTGAGAATTAACAAAAATTTTTTATCTTGAAGAAGTTGGAAGTAATATAGCATGTCCATAGGGGAATTCCATATGATGATTCATGAATTGTTGGCCGTGATATCACGTACGTGATATCATAGGTGACGCGATATCACATACGCAATATCACAACCGACACGATATCATGTACGCGATATCACAGCCTAGATGCAATATCGCGTACACGATATCGTAGCTTGTTTCCTCATCTATAAATAAGAGGCAGGCAGATTTGGAAAAGGGGGATTAAGTTTTCAATAGTTTTTAGTATCAAGGTGGGGACTTTTTGTCAGTTTTTCCTCTCAACCCTTTCTCCCAGTGCATGCTCGTAGTGTGATGATTGTAATTATACGACATTCTTATTCGAGTGTGACATACTTGGACATGCACATGACCGGCAATAAAGATCGAGATTACTTCAACATTGCAGCATCCACTTACCTTAACTATTTAATTGTTATTGTTATTTATTGCCTTCTTCGTTAATATCTCTCTACCCTTATCTCCTAGTAACGTGGAATGAGTACGACTTAATCATGAGCATTTAAGTGTGACTACTTGGTAACCCAGTAGTGTACCTAGGCCATGCACTTGGTAATCCTAGTGGTAGTCATGCACAAGGTCCAAGATGTGTATGGATGATTAAGGAATGGATGCTCACTGCACTCAGGCTAGCTTAGATTCTCTCTCTCACTCTCTCTCCTAGTTTAGTTGATATTATTTACCATCATACCTAGGAGTAGCATTAGTGTAGGAACACATCATACACCTCACCCTGAACTAAACCATACGTGACAAAGCTAATACTAGTCCAGGTGGGAAGACAAGGAACTATGATCTACGAGTAACTAACTAGATACCACAACTAGTTCGTCTGCAGAGCTTGACCGGATCGTGCGTGAAACGCTTGTATTCGTATGGTTGAGTGTAGGGGTACCTCACCACTCATCACTGGCACTGTTGCCGAGGAACGGTGCTAGTTATCTAGATTAGTTATATCATACAAGGTCACTGTATAGGAATTAACGATATATCTTTTAGGAAGAAATAAGTACAAAAAGTCACATACAAATTCACACACAATTTCACAACCATGCCTCTCCTACAAGATTACGATAATGCCACATCTAGTGAGGCAATTCATTGGAGAATCAACGAATTATATGATAATGAAGATTGGAGTACACAATCTGAGGTGGGGGTTTCCTATAAACATAAATGAAGGAAGTATCATCCCAACGCATGAAAGCATAACTTACTCGATGATGATGAACCCCTACTAGCCACTACAAGTCTAACGCAAATACAAGAGGTTGTTTGAATCTCCCGTAGGCATCGTAAAGAGAGCTGCCTACCCAAGCTCGATTTAAACAACTTTCCCAATTTCTCAGGAGGCTATGACTTAGATTCGCAACAACATTTACAAGCCTTTTATGATGCTTGTGTATGGAACAACATTGATAATGGTTGGCAAAAACTCAAGCTCTTTCCTATGACACTCATTGGCCAAGCAAAAGTATGGTATA
>MNCI01012079.1:874501-897494 GCA_015680685.1 Gnetum montanum
AAGAAAATAAGAGCTCAACTACCAATCATACATATGAATGCAAAATTTTCCTGTACGATCACCCCAAGGGCCAATGCCCAATCTTGTTACATTTATATGAGCATTGGGGAAACACGTTACACCCAGAGTTCATACAAAGATACTTTGTTCAATCACAATGGCAACAATCCTAGTCATGGGGGAAGCCATCCCTAAACTGGAGATACCCTTCAGATCATCCGAATCCAAATGCTTATCTAGTCCAACATCCTATTTCCCCAACTGGGTCAACATACTCTATCTTGCTGCATTATATTTTCCTTAGTACTATCAGCCCATGTCCTTAGCACAACCATCACCTTGTGTACCTTACACTTCTCCTAAATTTCAACATTCTCATCCTTTTCCTCCTTCTACATCACCAACAACTGATCCTGAAGTGTCTGTACCACAACAACAACCCATGAACGTTACTTGTGCTACTATTTCCAACAGCAGCGAGAGACCTCCTCAACATCAAAGGCGTCCCTTCTTTAGACATGACCATAAGACAACACAATTCCAAGGTCACTGCATTCTCCAACTTAGCACAAGTCCAACACAGTGGTGCATCCTTCTCTTTGAAACCAATGCCTCATCTCACTTCATCAAGGCCACCAATTAACACTCCAAAAACCATATGGCCCAATGAATACAGCCATGGAGGATGACATCCCAATCCTCGCATACCATCCTATGGTCTCAAGTATCATAGTGGGTCAACTCTTTACCAGGGAGCCACATCTTATAAATTGTCCCACTATGCTTACAATAATCAGGTGTGTGAAACCCAATGGGGTAAGTATGACCAAGTTTCAATATTTTCGACATGCAAGGATTCTCATCTTTCAATTATTAATCCTCGCCATGCTCAACCATTTAGTTATGGGGGATATCCCCCATTCTAATAATGAGTAGGTTAATAAGTATTTTTCATTTTCTTTAATTTTACAATTTTTTGTTTTCCAGTTTTTTATTTTTTAATTTCTTGTTTTATCTTTTTGTCTTTTTCTCTTTTTTTCTTTTTATAAGTAATCTCATCTACAAATAAAACACTCATGTGGCTTGTTGGTTGAGGTGTGTTCTATGTTATCGAGTCTTGAATGATCAATTATTTGGACAGTGAGCCCATTACACCCACTCATCCATTCTACGAATAAGAGGTTCTTTTCGAGGGTACAATGATATTCTTGACATTCTTAAAACTAAAAATTTATTTTGTGTCCATTGTACCCGAAATGAAGAAGGATGGATCAAGAGGGAATGATTAGGGTGTGACATCAAGGGGACTTGCGGATTCTCTTTGGTGACGTCTGTGAGAGTTATCATGCAACGTGGTTGTACTAAGATCCTTGTAGATCTAATGCAAAATGGGAGTAAGAGTAATCAAAAGGCACTCAAAAATCCAATACTGTTCTAGGGGGTCCCACTGGAAAGACATGCATCCATGCTTGAAGGTTGGCGGCTTCTCTGGATTTAGCAATCGAAAAAAAAAAGAAAAAAAAAAGCAAAGAAAGTGTCACAAAACAAAAATCACTCCTCCCTTGAACAAAATGTCAAGTGATCGTATGCCTTGTTGTTATGGTACTCTCATAGTTGCTCATCATGGGATGACATAATGCGATGTCACTGATCAGAGGAATGGACTTTGTCCTGATCTTGGAACGATGAGTTAATGACACATTAATGATGCTTTACACATAGGATTCACTGTGCCCTGGGTCAGTTACCTCATGTCCCAATCTCTACAATCCCTTCTATAGTTTGTCTCATCTTGCTGTTCATGTAATTGTAACTTGTGTCTTGTATAGCGTAGAATTCTTACCTCATTCGAGTGGTACTTACATGTGTGTGTTTTGTGGAACCAGTGTGGATTACATTTGATCCTTATAGTGCCCACAGACATTTTCAAGTGTGGTTACACAAGGGCATTATAGGTTGGAACCTACTTTGGGGAGGANGTAAACTAAGGATATCTGAACAAGTGTTAAGGGGTTCCAAGGTAATTCAACTAGTTCTGAAGGCACAAAAATTATGATGGTGTGGAATTTATCAATAAGGACCTCGAATGGTAAGGGGGAGAAAAAGGCTATGTGATTGTGCATAGAAATGTTTGAATGAGAGGGATAGTAATAAGGGAAAGAATATTGTTGACAATACACTGAGGGTAATAGATGGTGTGTGGAAGATAGGTTATGAGTGCAAATTACAAAAAATTACAAAAGTGGGTCCTCCCCAAAGNGTTTACATTGTTTAATTTCAGAAAAATCTTAAAAATTCAATACATTCTATAAAGTGCCCTAACATCGATAGGTCGTGATATCACGTCCCAAAAATATATATATACGCAACCCCCCTGCGCTAATCAACATCATTTGTAACTGTTCACGCGGGGGAAGTTTTTCAAATTTCTCTCTACGACTCATGATTGCGCGTCCCTTGCTTTCATATTCATAACTCGCTCGTTGGTGCTTCGATTTTCATTCTGTTTGAACCTACTTGAACCCAGAGTGTTCAGCTTAGTTGTGGGGGAGGGGCACACGTCGAATAGCGCATAAATTTTTTGAAATTTGTCATCGCCTGAAGTACATTATTAAGGGTAATTAGTTATAAAATTAAGGATAAATGCGCTAAAAACAATTTCATCTCCTTAGTTATACTGGGAAACTAGATTTGGAAACCACCTAAGCAAAAAGGATTCAATATTATAATCTTTCAGGGACATTTTAATTAACTTCACACGAAGATAAAGCAATTCATTAAGGCAAGCAGTAAGGTATAACCTAACTTTGGTAACAACCTTACTAACGATTGGCCCCATGTGATTGCAAATGGCCCCAAAATGCAGACAACAGGAAGGTCCTGCTCAAGGTGGGATCAAGCGACCTAGGAGAGGTGAATGACAAGCTCCTACCGAACAACATGCAAAGCAGGAGGAACAATCATTTAGTATCCACCAAGAAGACCCTGCCACTGTACAATCAAGGTAGGCAGAAGGAGGAGCTGCTGCAGCGTCTGAATAGGAACGACATCTCACATTGCCCTAGGATTGTGTTCAGGCCATCCATGAAAGGTCCATATTTATTGCAGTGATCGTGGAATTAAGCTTTGGACCTTTCGCAAAATTTGCTTCGGAGGCCATTAGGGATCACCTCAAAGGGTCCCCATTGTGGCCTACCCTCTTTGAAAGTGGTGCCTGGTACTTAGGGGAAACGTACCAATTTTGGCACAACAAAGAAGAAGGCACCACAGTTAACATTTGTGGTGTGAGTATTGATTTCTCTATTCAAGCCATTTTAGAAGTATTAAACCTTCCGAATACAAGGCCAAAGGTTGCTTAGAACTAGCTAGACACTTTCAGAACCAAGCAACTTAATAAACTGTTGACAGACAATAAAAGGGTGACAAAAGAAAAAATGAAGGCTGACTGGGATGCCTCTATGGCACAAGCGCAAACTTACATGCACGCCAAGGCACTCAGGGCCTTACAAGAGGAGAAAATTCAGGCCATACGTCAACACCATCAAATCCAAAGACCTGGAGCGCAAGACAAGGGAAAGACACCCATGGAGGAGCCACCGCCACCAGGAAATACATGAGTTCCACCCAATCTTGTAGTTATAGGATTTTCTTTTGCATTCTTCGTGTTGTGTCTCAAGTTTGTTTTGATTTCACACTATGGAATGAATCCATTCTAGTCAGTTAATAATCCCATACCTATCCACTATGTAATCAATGGAGCTTGTTCTCACTTTAACTTGAGGACGAGTTTTCATTCAGTTGTGGGGGTATGATGAGTCATGAATTGTTGGCTGTGATATCACATACGTGATATCACAGGCAATGCGATATCATGTACGTGATATCACAGTCCTAGACGTGATATCACGTATGCGATATCATAACTTGTTTTCTCATTTATAAATAAGAGGCAGGCAGATTTGGAAAAGGGGGGTTAAGTTTTTAATAGTTTTTAGTATTAAGGTAGGGACTTTTTGTCAGTTTTTCCACTCAACCCTTTCTCCCAATGCATGCCCGCAATGTGATGATTGTAATTGTACAGCATCCTTATTCGAGTGTGACGTACTTGGACATGCACATGACCAGCAATAAAGATTGAGATTACTTCATCATTACAGCATCCACTTAGCTTAACTATTTAATTTTTATTGTTATTTATTGCCTTCTTTGTTAATATCTCTCTACCCTTATCTCCTAGTAATGCGGAATGAGTATGACTTAATCATGAGCATTTAAGTGTGACTATTTGGTAACCTAGTAGCGTACCTAGGCCATGCGCTTGGTAATCCCAATGGTAGTCGTGTACAAGGTCCAAGATGTGTACGGATGATTAAGGAATGGATGCTCATCGCACTCAGGCTAGCTTAGATTCTCTCACACTCTCTCTCTCCTAGTTTAGTTGATATTATTTACCATCATACCCAAGAGTAGCATTAGTGTAGGAACACATCATACACCTCACCTTGGACTAAACCATACGTGACAAAGCTAATACTAGTCCAGGTGGGAAGACAATGAACTGTGATCTACGAGTAACTATCTAGATACCACAACTAGCCCATTTGCGGAGCTCGACTAGATCGTGCGTGAAATGCTTGTATTCGTATGGTTGAGTGTAGGGGTACCTCGCCACTCATCACTATAGAAATCAAATTTGCTAGAAAAAAATCAAAGAGAGAAAAATAAGTTCCATTGAAAAAATTAGATGTATAAAATAAATAATAAATAATTATAAAATACTAGCCTATGGAAGTAAATATGGCTAAATAGTTTTGATTTTAATAGTCCAACCATTTGGATTATGTTATATTGCATAACAAGCTAAACCTCCAACTTATTGTAAATAAATTTTAAACATCTACTATTATAGCATAGTTAGCATTATTTAATGAATCATAATGATTTATATTAAAAATTAGGTGTTCTATATTATATTTTGTTAATTATCCCTTTAGCATTGATAAAATGTAGTTATGGAATTTTAAAATGAATATGGATATTTCTTCAATGCTTTTTTTTTAAAAAAAAATTAAAATACATTGCTTAGAATCTCTAGCTTTACTAATGATAGGTGGCTTAAGTGGTTAGTTCATTATTTGACAATGATTTGCAAGTAAGAGGTCACTAATTCAAGTTCATTTAAAGTGTTATGTTGACTATATATTTTGAATGTACATATAGATAAATTGTTTCAAGTTCTAACACTCCTAAAATCTCTAACTTAGAATAACATACAATTGCACTATTGTAATAGTTTAGTTGAGTTCAACAAATTATGAAAAGTAATAAATTAAAATGAGGAGTCTTACCACTAGGCTAATACCTCATTTAATACCTCAAATTTGCAATTTGTTAGTCTATAAACAAACACCATTATGATTTAAGCTATGATTTTATTGAAAATTCCAAAATGTTTTTTTTAAATAAAAATTCAACAATCTTCTATTAACAAACAATGAGATGTTGGCTTAGTGGTAAGACTCATTATTTGGAAACTTTAAGTTATAGGTTCAATTGGATTCTAGTGATTAATACTTGTTCTAATTAACTATATGTCCAAATTATAAAGTTCTAATTAAACTATATATCTTCCAATTCCAAAATCCTCTCCTAACAACGATGTTGGGATCACCAAAAGCAGGAAATGAGGATGAAGCTTATTACCATGCTAGACCTTTGCAATTCATAAGAAATAATTCACAAAATGACACCTGATAACCACTCCGCCCTCCGGAATGCATAAAGAGAGCCTCGCAATATCTGCTACCCAAAGGAACGTGTTTCATTTGATTCATTACAGAGAAGCCGTCGACAGCACCGGCACGTTTGCGATATTTCTCATCCGTAACTTTGTTGTTTTCTGGTTGATGAGATCTTTCGCGAGGCTTCTGTGATCGAGCGAATTCCTTAAAAATTTCAGGACAATAACCGAAAGAACATCGGATCCATCTGTGCACAGAATTGCATTTGCTTTTTGCCAATGGAGGGCGTCCTCAGCATCGCCGGCAAAAACCTTTGGTCTTTTAACAACTCTATGACAGTGCCGTCTGCAAAGGTCAGCAGCACGGCCCCGCGAGTTCGATTCCAGTTTTCCCCGTCGAATCGTTCTTGCCGCAGGCTGCGCTTGACAGCAAAGGCTAGTGCAGACACAGGTAGTTCTTGAATTCCATTGCTGTTCTTCTTTTTTCAAAGAAATTAGGGCGGCATCTGCTTTAGGGTTTTGTCTGAATATTACGTAATTGGCCGAGAGATTTCTGTAGCAGTCAAGTCATTTTGCGAGGATAATGTTTTTTTTACTTTCTCCTCCTGGCGGTATAAAGTCTCTACCAGTGGTGTTGGAGCAAAATATATGAATAGAACTTGGTATGGCTTAAAAGATATCGTTGGATGGAGGAACGAATTTGAAGGTTATTTTGCATGATTTTTAGAATAAATTATGGTTTTATGCGTTATTCTTAGTGCAAAACTTCTGTTTGATTGAAAACCGAAAATGACTGTAGAAATAGCAGCGAAACCACCGTAATGGATTTATGAGGGAAAGGGCTTGTATAGTTAAGTGAGCTTGAAACGTCTTTTGTCGTTGTTCTGGTTCCGTTTTTGAATGGTGCTGTTTCTCATTTTTTCAGTTGGCCATTCATGGAAACTTTAATGTATTCTCAGTTTTGTTATTCGGACAGCTATTCAATCTATTGTTTCCATGGTCAAATACACTTTTAATTATTTAAACAACTTAAATGAACGACAGTGCTCTCCATTGTTATATCTTACTTTTAGAGTTTCATGTTTGAATCTATAATTTTTATTTGGGAACACTGCATTAGATGCTTTACTTGTGCAAAAATATTCTCGTGGTATCTGCCGTTTTTAAGAACTGCCAACTTCGAGTTTATTTTAAGAGGGCTTAAAGCTCACAGACACGATACAAAACTTGTTCTTAAAATATCCACGCCAAATATGAATTGGAATTGTCAGATTCAAGAATCATTTCAAATTTGAAGAAACTGCAAATTAACAAAGATCTAGCTTTTTATATAGAGGCAAATGGCAAAAAAGAACTCATGTAGCTAACCCCATTTTGTTGGGACAAGGCTAGGATGATGATGATGATGATTTTTTCAAATTTTCACCATTCTATGCCATTGAAATAACTTGGTTTTGAACTTGCATTTTATCCTTGGGATGCCAAAAAATAAGTTCAAGCACATGTACATGTTAGCATTGCCTTAGTACTTATGACATGATTGTCAATCCTGCTATAATGGCAGATACATTATGATAGGAAGAAAATTAAAAAGAAATAGAGGTTTTAGGTATTCATGCTTATATGATAGGGACATCACCATCATTTTGGTGCCTTTATCCCAACAACATAGGTTAACCTGTTAAGGTAGGTGAGTGAATTAGCAATAATTTTCTGAAACTAAAACCAAAGCTGAATGTATTTAATTACATCTACTGAGATGCTCTTGGATTTGTTAAAACACATCATTTTTAAAATTTCTTATACAAAATTTGTTCATAACTCAGTGTTGCCCACTGGAATTGAACCTCTAACCTGGGTTTCCATGTTCATGTTAAGACTTTTACCACTAGGTTAATACCTCATTCCCTAGGTGGCATGTGTTTTAGCATTGCCTCATTAGTTTTAAACCTCTAACTTGCACTACCACAAACCACATACTCTAACCAAGCAAGCTATACCTCACTGACTTATACACAACAGGGATATGTGATTGCAAATTCTTATTTCTGCCTCACTGATAAAACCCTCTAATTTCTCTATTCATATTTTGTTTATGCTAAAATTGAAATTGAGGTATTTTGTTACATCCATGTGGACCAAATTCAATTCAAGCATTTGCTTTTACTGAAGTTGAAACCCAAATGCTTTATATGTTTTACTTTTAGTTTATGGCTAAAACGTTTTCGTTCAAGCATCTGGATTCTGGTTTTGAATTGTGTTCTGCTGCCGCGTTTTTATTCTCAGATATGATTTTCATCTTGGTTTACATAGAAAAGCTATTTTGAGCTTCACGGTTTTTATGGTAGGAAAAGAAACATAGTGTAGGATAAAAAGAATGTCAAGTGTGCGGTAGGGTTACCATCCAAGGAGCTTGGATAATAGGATTGTGAATTTTGTTACATGATTTGCTTGGCATTTGTTGTCCCTCCATATGTTAGAGTACTGAACTTGGACATTCCAATCTGGAGATCCTGTTCGTATTTAAACATTTGCCTAATTAAAAATGCATTTGAGAGCTAGTGACTTACCATCAGTGTCTACCATCTTGGGATGAGAATTACTTCTGATGTCCTGTATATTAAAAAGCTGTCTTGGATTGTGTTTGAGATGTCCTGTATATTAAAAAGCTGTCTTGGATTGTGTTTGAAAGCGTCATTAGCAACAGTTGACCAGAACTTTCTGAAAAGGTGAATATTGTAATCATATGGGTTTCAAAGTTTGTTGGACAGGAGATTCTGATAAATGTTTTTCTCAATGGAATTGATCCAAATGAACATTCTGGTGTTAAGCAGCTTGCTAAATGAGATACTATTATCCATTCCATCAAGAAAATTAGAATCATAGTCATTCAGATCTGCAGATTCAGTACCACTCTGAATCGTAATACACAAAGCATAAATTCATTTCGGTTATTTTTTTATATTCATGCAACGTAACACATGACGAAAATGGTGTTTAATTATTATGTATCGGTAATAGTGGAACATGACAATAGGTACAGTAGTATAATATATAAGGAAGAATGTTAAAAACAATGAAACAACATATGTTGGATTTTTAAAAAATTCATACTCAGTTGAAATTTCAAGATTATAGCTGTGAAGTTTTGGTTTCTATGAAATAATTCCAGGCACGTTTTAACCCAAAATAACTTGTTTATTCTAAAATCACTTTGGTCTGTTGCAGTAACAACATCCTCAGAAATTAAGCCAGCAATATCATTATCTGAGAAAGCTTTGAAGCATTTAAACAGGATGCGAGATGATAGAAATGAAGATTTATGTCTTAGAATTGGTGTTAAAAAGGGAGGTTGCTCTGGCATGTCATATGTTATGGATTTTGATCAAATAGGCAACATGAAACATGAAGACTCTGTTATTGACTATGATGGCTTCAAGATTGGTGAGTGTGTGTGATAACCGAGTTCTGGTTGACTCAAAGTAATTTTTGTTTACTTTGTTATCTTTACGATCTCTTTCTGAAGATGTCTGAAAACATAAAATATTTGTTAACTTGTTGAGCATCATTCGTGAATTTTGATGGATGCCTTTAATCGTATTTTCTGAATGAGTTTTCTTTTGCAGTCTGTGACCCCAAAAGCCTACTGTATCTGTATGGGTTGCAGTTAGATTACAGTGATGCTCTCATTGGTGGTGGCTTTTCATTCAAAAATCCTAATGCAACAACAACGTGTGGTTGTGGAAAATCATTTGCAGCTTGAAATGGATCATTCAATTCGATCTGGATTACAAATAAGTATTTTTGTACAAAGTTATGTAAGAATTTACGATGTACATTTTCTCGAAGGAGCTGTATTATGTGGGATTGTCCTATGTAGTTTTGTGCTTGTTTGCTCGTAAAATCTTCGAGGTCAAGAAGGTGAAAGAAGTGCCTATAAATGTAATGTTATATTGAATTCCATGCAATTTTTTGCTACGAAGAAAAATCTCGACAAATTTCTCTGATATTAGCTTGAACTTTGGGGTTGTGACTGTGCTTAGGTCAACCTAGTCTTGTCTTTAGATTGTTTAATTAATGTTGTAAAATTAGTATTTTTAATATCTGCTGCCAAATGGAGACATGGGTAAGAGAAGGATTGGTATGTACACGTTTTCGAATATGCCAAGGGTTCTTAGCAATTCGTGATCTCATGGAACAATCAGCATTGGTGGGTGCAATCGGAAAGAGCAGGTTTGACTGTCTCGTATGTGGAAAAAAACTGTGAGATGCGTTTTGATGAGTTTTGATGATACACTTGTCTGGGCAAACCATAAATTGATCCAGGTTGAGATGGTGTTATGTAGTCATGGGACGTAATACAAGTTCATTTTAACCGTCCGTCCATTTGGCCTGATATGGATCTGTTTATGATTTTCCATAAATTGATTGGCCTGATATGGATCTGTTTATGATTTTCTGTTTATGATTTTCCATAAATTGATCCAGGTTGAGACGGTGTTAGGTAGTCATGGAATGTAATACATGTTCATTTTAACCGTCCATTTGGCCTGATATGGATCTGTTTATGATTTTCCACTTGTCTATGTTTAAAGTCTTCTGCTTTTGGTTATAAAATCAAAGAGAAGTTAAAGAAAGTGAGGGTAATGTGTTATAGAACATAGTAAAACCTTGTATAAGCTAAAGAGAATTTTAGAGACTGTTTGTTGCATTTTGTAAATTTCTTTCTATTTTGTTTTTGTTTGGTTCTTATCTTGAAAGCAGTGAAACTTTTCTGGCACTGTAATTGTTGCATTTTTGCTTTGGTTTGCTCACCATTCAAAGTTTAATATCATTTGCAAAGATAGATACAAATATGTAAAATTAGTGAGGAAGGTTAGTGATAGGTGGTTCAAGTGCTTAGTTCATTGTTTTGTTAGGTAAGAGGTTATGAGTTAAGGTTATGTTTAAGTTATCATTGTATTCTTTAATTCTCTTAAAATATCATCTTGGTGATGCATCTTGTGAGTTAAAGTTATGTTTGAGGTATTATTGTATAGTTCTATAATTCTTCAAAATATCATCTTGAATATGTATCTTGGGGCTTACTTATAGTCATTCTATATAGGACCTTAAGGAATTAAGAAGTATCAAAGCATGTACTAAAGAATTAATCCCCTATCAAAGATAGTACTCCAAATCTTTAGTTCTCAGCAAAGCAAAACTTCATGTTCTTTAGTAAAGAGGGGAGGAATAAATCATTATGATAAAAGAAAAAGAATAATGTGTATTAACTGCTTTAGAGGGAAGAAGGTCCTTCTCACTTTTGAGTTGGATTAATCTTAAAAATTAATTTATGATTTGCCAATAATTTCAATAACCCTTCTCTATAATCGTTTAACTTCATCTTGCAATGTTATATGATCTTGAAGTTAGCCTTTCTTGCAATTGGTAGCCTTTCTTGCAATTGGTTGCAATTGGTACTTGATGCTTGTAAGGGCCATTTTAACCACAAATCATTTCTTTTTGCAAGAACTAAGCTTGTGCAAGGGTAGATGATCTTTAAAATTGGTTGATGAATAATGACTCGTGAAGTGATTTGATATTGTATGTTTTTGTACAATTTTCACTTTTCTGTTACTAAGAATGATGATTCAAATTTAGTATGCAATTTTTTTTTAAACTGATAATTAAAGTTTAGTACAAGCGATTGATGATATGCCCACGTAAACAAATAAAACCACCTCTCTTGTATTTTTAATCTTGTTTATGCCAGGTCTATCATTCTCCATGACTTTGATTACCTACCATAATTAAAATTCCTCGAGTTTGAAGCTCCCTATGCTGCGTAGCTGGTCTTGGATTTTTAGTTTTTAATTAGAGCGGTTTTCAAAATTTGACAAATCACTCACGCGTCCAACAGAAGCCCGTTACATTATTAGAATAAATGCGGGCAGGCCTGCGATGCTTGGAAGCTTCAGTTTTCCGTAAAGAGTAACCGGACGTGAACTCTACATTGCTTGGGGAATGAAAATACCACTTTCCAAACTCAGAAACTGCTCAGGGATTGCAGAATCATATATGCTCCAATCGGCGCAAACAATCGAAACCTCTTTTCACAGTCGGAGCGGTTACTATGCAGAATATTCCGCCCCCAATCAATTTTTATAAAACCATGTTGTTACATGATGATGATGATGTTTATTCTTGGTTGCGAAAGCCGATGAATTCGGATATCGTCAAAGCCAAACGCGACCCAACCCACACACGTATATATATAATAAGAATAATAATAGAGGCCGAGCTTCCCTTTCAGGCAAACCAGTCATCCGCCGCCCACGCACAATCTCTGGAAAGCCTACTTCTCAGCATACTTTTCTTCAAACTTCCCTTATCATATCACTCACCACTTGCAGGGAAAATCTAATCCTGCGGAGACGTTACCATCCACGCAAACGAAAGCGAAATGGAAGCCCATGCTTTTTCAAGAAACGATTTTCTGGAATAGACCATATTCAGATCGGATGCGATCTCAGCGCCACCACCGCCACACCGAATCCAAAACAAGAAAAAGAAATCATAAGAGAACTAAAACCGCGGAATCTGCACATGATTTTGAACCGTCCTTGTTTCGGACCACAATAATTAATGCCGATGACGATGAAACATTTCGTAGAACGCACTATTCCATAACGTAACACAAAAAAACCGAAGAGCGCGTGAAATAAAGAAAACGAATAAATGATCTTGGTGTTCGTTTTTTCTTAAAAAATAAAAACACCGAATCTGCACATGATTTTGAAACGTCCTTGTTCCGGACCACAATAACGACGATGATGATGAAACATTTCGTAGAACACACTATTATGCCATAAAGTAATACAGAAGATAGAAAAAAGAGCGCGTGAAGTAAAAAAAAATGAATAAATTATTTCGGTGTTTTTTTTTTCTTAAAAAATATGGACAGGGGGAGGGAGGGAGGGAGGGAAGGAGGGAAGCAAGCAAGAGAGCAAAGTAGAGAAGAGAGGAGAGGAGAGGAGAGTGGATCAGGCATGAGCCACGGACTGCGCGAGCTTGCCGATGCGCTGGGCGAGGCCGGCGGAGATGGTCACGGGCGGCCGTCGCGGGGCCGCGAAATCGAACTGCAGCGCGTCGGAGACGTCGCGAGAGGTCCAGCCGGCGCTGCGCAGCGTGGTGGCCATGACGTCGGCCTGCAGCACCAGTCCCTCGATCACCGCCGTGTCCGGCAGACTCCGCCGCTGCGCCGCGAGATGCCGGTGGAGCATCTCCGTGATGTCCTGCTCCTTCCATCCGCCGCGCCGGAGCACCTCCGCCAGCCCCTCCAAGTAATCCTCCACCCACCGAGGCAGCACCGTCAGGCTCACCATCACCGACTCCTCCGACTCTTCTTCGTCGGCGAACAATTCCCCGCTCGTCGTCGTTTGTAAGAACGCAGCGGCATTGCCCGCCGTGCAATGCTGGTTGTTCCTGGAGCTCTGCTGGGCCGCTTCGCTCCAGAACTCGATCCACCGCGGCGGGGCCGCGGACGCCGGGACGGGCTTCTCGGACACGGACACGCTCCGCCGCGGCCACTCCACCGAGAAGCTCTTCCCGAGGTGGTCGTCCGCGGACGGGCCGCGCCCGCGGCGGCAGCGGCGACCCAGCGACGAGTCGCGGCGGAGGACCGCGGTCGCCGCGGCGGCGGAGTCGTCGGCGTCGAGCTCGGCGGCCGCGGCGAAGAAGAGCTCCGAGAGATCCGCGGCGCAGCAGAGGACCTCCCCGCGGTGCACGAACAGGACAGGGTTCCCCGCGCGGTTGGGCAGCGCCGGGAGGTAGCACCGGCCCAGCACCGGGACGAGCGCCGGCGCGCGGCCGAGCCGGGCGCGGGCGACCGCGAGCGCGCGCTCCGGCGTCGCCGGGCGCGGACCCCAGCGGCGGAGCCAGAAGCCGCCCCGGGCGGCCTCGTAGGCGAGGCCCGCCGTGGGCAGGCCCAGGCGCATGCGGAGCTGCCCCGGCGCCGCGCGCCAGTCCGGGAAGCCCGGCCCCGCCGGCACCCCCGCGCGCAGAACCGCGCGCAGGTCCGGCGGAAACGTGAAGCCCAGCGCCGCCTCGATCCGCTGGAACTCCGCCTCCGTGAGACCCGGCTCCACGGCGACGCCCCTCCGCCGGAGCGCCGCTATGACGCCGTCGGCGAAGCCGGCGAACGAGTCGAGGCCGCTCTGCAGCGGTCCCGCGGCGGAGGAGGACTTGGCGGACGCCGCGGCCGTTGCGGTGGCCGTGGCCATGTTGGCTCTCTGCGAGAGTCGTCGGAGTGCCGCGATGTGCGCCTGCGCATTTGTGGTCATGGTTTCCCTGCGCTCATATTCTTGGATCAATCTCTCATTCTCTGTCTCGCACAGAGCGCGGATCGCTTCTTTTGTTTGGGCAATTAAGTTGCTGCGATGGATCGGAGTTTGTCTTGGTTCTGTCAGACAGAGCGGGTTGCCGTCGCAGTCGCAGGGAGGGAGGATGCAGATGGAGATGGAGATGGAGTCGTCCTCCACAGCACAGCAGGTTCCGCAAGCGAAGTCTTCGAACAGCGCACAACCCACAACAGCAGGACACAACACAAGACTCGGCACAGAGAACAGAACAGAACAGCACAGAACACAGCACCGTTGCTGCTGCACTAGAGGGGTCCCGCCATGCGCGAATCCCCAGGCACGCCCGCAGCGGCCACGAATCCCTGTCTCCTCATAAAAATCATCACCTAACCCTCCTCCTCTCTTGCTCGGCCTCCGTCCGTTTAAACATCCTCCTCCATCATCATCATCGTCTTCATCATCATGTGTACGCCACTGGCCAAAACTCCGAAACTTCAACGCCCATCTCTGAAACAAAGAAAGATCCCGTCTCTATCTCCCCCTCTCTCTCTCTCTCTCTGCGCTTGTCTGGACCTCCTCTTTTTCTTCCTCGGTTCCGTGTTCCTGCTTTTCTCTGCTCTGCTCCTTCTTGTGTTCAGTTGCGCAGGGCGGTGCGAGGGAGTGAGTTTATGGGCGGGATTCACTGTCGGGGTTGCCAGTGGCGGGTGCGGGGTTCGAACTGGGGACGTGTTTGGTTGGGTTCCTTGCGATTTATGAGGGGAGGCCGCCATGTGAACACGTGGCGAGCCGTCCACGTCACCGCGGCGCGCATGATTGGGACGTGGAGATCCCCATGCAGTAGTAGTAGTAGCAGCGGCAGCGTGCGGCGGGTCGGCGCGTGCGGGGCCCACCCAGTCACTGCCCTCACTCCCGTTGTAGCACAGGATTCCCGTTTCCCAAAAGGCAAATGAAAAAAAGAACCGTTGTCCTCCTCGCTTGGAATTTGACGTGTAACGTGTGATTTTTGCGTTCTTGTTGTCAAATTGTCGTCCGCAACTTGGCAGGCTGCTGTGCCGTGAAAACGCGTAAACCCTGGATGGCGGCGTCAACAACTTTGACCCCCCGGAAATCTGATCCGGTTAATGATTAAAGATGTACACGTACTCATTTTCCTTCTTTTTTAAAAAAATAATTTTTAATTTTTCGAATCAGGTACCGACTCGCTGGGTCTTTGTTCATTTCCGTGATATTTGTTTCTCAAATTCTCGTTTGGTTAAAATTTTGAGTTTTGTAAAAATTTTCAGAATGTTACTTGCATTTTTACAGGGCACCTTCTTCTTCCCTGTTGTGTGGGTTGTGGGTTTTTAAAAAGTTTCCTTGTCTTTACTGAAGAGCATTGTTAATCAGGTGGTGGTAGTTTATTAGGTTTTCAGAACTCTCAAAATTTTTTATTTTTCACTGCGAATAAGATGAGTAGTTAACGTCTCTCAGCAAATATAAATATAAGTAATTATTAGGATTAAACTAAAATTTGTAAGATAAGAGTCACTTATTTTAATTATTTGCAAGCTTCTCTGCATTTGCTGTATTCGCAGTTGTTACTCAGTTCTTACCGACATGTTATACACAAACAATTAAGAAGGAGAAATAAGGCTAGCTTTTATTGCAAATAAAGTGAAAAATGACAATCAGTACAGATATATGATTGGCCCCCTCAAGTGTTGTGGGCTCTCCTTACACACAAATTCATTGAATCTATTGTCTGTATTGATTGTTATTTGATCATTTCAAAAGTATGATTGGCCCCAATATTGTGGGCTTTTTTTAGTACACATAATGCATTGAATCATTGTTTGTAACTTTTGTATTGTATCTTGTCATTGTCACATAACAATGTGTTATAAGTGTGAGCACATGAGGCTGTCATAGTAGTAAAGAGATGGTAATTGCCCTCTATCTCACATTGACAATAGTTAAAAGTAGCCTTGAATAATGACAAAAATTATAATTAAAGTTCATGTGCAAAGGGCCCTTACCTATTGATATTTTTGATGAATTCATATTTATCTCAGTCCAATCTTTTAAACAATTCTTGTCTTGCATACGATCATTTAAAGCTGTTCAAGCAATAAATAAAATTTAAGGATCCTTTTCAAGGAAACATAGCCAATATCCAGTAATTTCATCATAAAGGAACAGCGGTCATGGTTGAGAAAAACAAACCTATGAAAAATATTGATATTCATTACCAACAAAGACCAATACCAGAAACACTGCAAAGCATAGCGCTGAATTATACTATTAAGCTATTCAAGATGTAACAGTAACTGGTTTAAATCTCAGATTCCGTTTTTATCCCAGCCCCTCCAGTCCTACGAAATTCCAAAAACGTATACGTCAAAGCAGTTTTCCACGTAAAATGCAAATTCTGAAAGCCGAAACACGGCAAACCAAACCAATCGCTTTTGCCAAAAGACACCTGCCGCAAGCTGCGCCAGATTCCGTTTCCGTTTCCCGATATCACGGGCCATCACTACCACTTTACTAAGATCAGATCAAAGATCTTTCCCACATTCTCACACTCTCTCGCTGTTCACATCGGTTTTCAATTTTCGCCCATGAAAAGTCTAGTCCAAGCGCGGATGTAATTAAATCCAGCGGTTGCAGGTCGGTGTTTGACTTTTCCCAATTAAATTCAGAATCCTTCCGATCTCCGCAGTCCAGATGCATCCTCTTAAAAGACTTTTCTTCTTTTTTTTGTGGCAAATTTCTGAAATCCATGCTGCTGCTGTTGCCGTTGCCGTTGCCGTTACTGTGTTTGCGTTAGAATTTTTCAAATTTTATGCGTCGGCGTTTGCATTTGCAGATACAGAGAACCGCCCAATCATTCATGCGGAAAACGCCGGGGAACCTGATTTTCTGTCAATTTACAGGCACAATCATATTAGAAAATTGATGCAGAATCTGTTGGGCTGTAAAGCGACCCAGGGCGCCGGGGCTTGCTGGCCTGATTAGAGAAGGATCACGTTGGTGGTTCGTGTATCATTGTCATGAAAAATCCGTGCTTTCGGCCGTAGTTTTGTTTTGCTAATACGGTGTGGTGTTTTTGTGTCTGGTCTCTGCTTTAGAAAGCCTCCACATGTGATTCCCAGGTAACAGGTTCAATCCCATCACGTAACCGAGTTATGGACAAATTCTGTGAAACGATTCTGAAAATGATATGGTCCAAATGATCCAAGAAAATCACCCTAAACGTAATTTTAAAAGGTCTGAAAAAGCAGTTCTGAAAGTGCCGTCTCATAGATAAGTAGATAGACTCTCAATGCAAGCAAAATTTCAACTTCATGATTTTATTGCGGTGGAGAGGTTAACTACCAATCATATCGAATGACCTAATTCTGGATCGCCAAATCATATTCTGTCTATAACCTCTGTTATAGTTGGATTGCAGGTCACAGTTCTACTTCAGTTTTAGGTGAGCGGTAAGAGTCTTACTCGCAATCCCTAGTTTGCACAAAGTTATAAATTCAGAAATTCTGAAACGAGTAAGACAGATCCAAGGAATGTCAAAATAGAATAGATGTAAGTAAAAAATTTCGATTTCAATCTTGATTCACGTTAATCTACGAAATACATTCAACAGTGTCCTCTACTTTTTTCTGCATTATTGGTTTTTCCCTGGGTAATTGGTTTTGCTGGTGGCTTGCTTGCCAATTCGCCGACGACGAAAAACACGATAATAATGGCAATGATTTAGGCGTTTGTGCGTAATTATTCGGCTGCAAATCATGATGAATTATCGATGGAGTTAGGGCTGCGCGTGGTGATTAAACAACCGTTGTAAAGCAAAAACAAAACAAAACAAAACAAAGGAGCGCTGAGTGGCTGGATGGCTCGCTGCCTGTTGTGAAGAGCGAAGTTGATATGGCTTCATTACCTTGTCCTGCTTTATGTTATGTTTTGTCGGTTTTGGTAAAACTCATGGTATGCTATGGTATCATATCTTTGTTTTTTTTCAGGATCAGAGGATTCACCCACCTTTGTGTGACGTCATATGCACGTCAGCTCAACTTGCGAGCCGTTGCGAGCCACGGTAGCTCTAAGGCCTTTTGTTGGTAGTTCAAATTTTTTATTTTTATCTTTTTACTGTTTGTGCTTGGTTCGAATCCAAAGGGGCGAATAGGAAACAGTCCAGCGATTTGGACGTTTTGGAACGTTGAAGTACCATGGATGGATTGTTCTAAAGGGGAATCAGAGTTGAGACGTATTGGCCAGCTAGATGTTTGGAAGTACCACACCTTTAATTATTATGGGCATATGTCCCTTCCGTCTGCACAGCTGAAACCTGGTATGTGTTGCTTGAATTATACGCTACCAAGGTGGTATCTTCATGTCAAATCTTCTAACTTTATGAATTACATAGAAATTTAGAGAAGTAGGGGAATCTAGTCTTGTTCTTTTAATATGATAGGGGTTGGGGCGCAGATTGAGGTCTTTACATCATATTGAATTCATTTCATTGAAAAATATTACATGTAAAAATGACATATATCTAATCTTTCAATAGTCACCCTATTTTGTCAGGACAAGGCTATAATGATGATGATGATTAGACCATCCTAAAGTCCTATACTAAGTGGACAAATTGCAACAATGTGTAACGGAGCTATTAGAATCTCAAATAGAGATATATGGTCCAATTACAACTTTATAATTCGGCATTGCTTATTGGAATTAAACCCATAACTTGGAACTTCCAAAGCAAGAGTCTTACCAATATGGTAACACCTCATTGTTAACAAAAGAAAAAAAAATAATGATGTTATTCAGTAAATGGATCTATCATGGCTAGTTAGTAGTAATCTTTGGATCAAAAGATTGTTATATTTTTGTTAATGAGAGCATACCTCAACTAGCAAATATGTTGCTTTGTATGTCAAAATTATTGTGCTACAATAAGAGGCATTGACCACTAGGTACATGAAAAAAAGAGCTCCATCAATTTACCAATACCAAATTGTGTCATCTCAAGTTGAACCTAGTTTGATCCAACAAAGAAGGAAATAATGATGTTAATGTTTGGTAGATGCACTTCTCATAGTAGGCTATTACTAATCTCCTACTCAAAGGAATATTGAGAGCATAGCTTAATTAGTAAGCCTATTGCTTTGTATGTAACAAATTGAAGTTTGAGTTATGCTTTAAAAATAATAATTTTATCATGTATATTTGGGTCTCATTTATATGAACAATTACATGTGGGGGAAGTGCATCAAAGAAAGAATAGTAGGCTTTTTCAAGACTCTATATGCTTTCAAAATCAAGTGCAAGGATTTAGGACCTTGGGCTTGGAAGGTTAAAAAACAAAATTTTCATATTTCCATTTATTATATTGTATTGTATGGATGTGCTATTTAGGAACTTGGACTTGGTACTAAACTTTAGAAAGATATTGAAAGAGTGAAAAAACATTTTTTGTCAATGAATTCAAGATGAAAACACCTTACTTAATGTTATTATGTGAAAATGATTTATTACCTTTAGAAGTAGAAGCCTTCTGCTAATTCATTAGATACACTCATTGCTTGCATATCTCAAGGCAAGACAAATTCTCTAAAGTAGTTCTTGAGGATTTAGGAGACCATTAGTATTTTCAAGGAATGCAATAGTTGAGAAAATGTAATATCTCTTGGTTGGACATGCATCAAAACCCTAAACATTTTTGCTAACTAGTCAAGTAGAAGGTTTTAACATAGTTGTGGTCTAATGTAAAAGGCAAGAAACAATTTTATTTACATCACAATAGATCTACTAAACTAGATGCAAAAACTCACTATCTCTCAGTTGCTATTCCAATCAAGTATTAAGTACCATCAATAAGCTTTGCTTAAGTTATTGAAAGTGGAAGATGGATTCAACTCCCCTAAGAAGAGTGAACCTATAGGCTATGTAGGTTAGGAGCCCTTGAAGATGAGTTGCATGTATTTCTTTTCTATGTTGTGATTGCCCATTTGAGACAACATTATACTATGGTATCAAAAAACTTCTATGCTTTATTTTTGTTGCCCTGATTAGTGCTTAGTCGATTTGTAAAGTCTATCTTTATTTTTCATGAAAATGTAATATTTGTCCAATAGATCCTATGGGTCTTTGGACATAATAATAGTTCAGTTTCAGATTCAGATTCAGATTCTACCTAAGTGTTACTAAAGTGTACATCTTAAAGGTACATATAGTTAAGTTTTAGTCTAGAGAAATTGCAAAAGATTATTACATTTTCAAACTTCCATAGCTAGATAAAGGATTCCAAGATTTAGGATTTTCTAAAACATACAATATCTTGAGTAAACTAAATTATTAGAGAATAAAAAATAATCTTGAATAGATATATTAGGAGGTTGAAAAATGGTAATTAGAATCAAGACAAATCATAAATGCAAATGTTGAGCTAGTGGATAAGTCCTAACAAACTTAAAGAATTAAAAAAAAAAAAGCTCTTCACATGATATACATACAAGGGTTGAACCTAAGAGATAATGAGTTTTGTTCCCAAATAACAACAATAAGAGAGAATACTAAGTGCAAAGTCTTCATTTATACCTACAAAATATCATAAATTTTTTTCTATCATTGTTTAATTTAATCTAAAGAAAAATTTTATTTTTAAATTTAATGGTTTTTTTTTTTTAAAAAGAAATACCTTATGGTTATGACATCATATCTTCTTCAAAGAATTGGTTCCAAAAGCTAAATAAGTTTTGGAGAGCTGTGGAATACTTTTGTAGAACTACAAGGCTAAAAGTGAACTCACAAACTCACAAAAGATTGAGTCGTTTCAAGTATGTTATATTTCTCTAAGATTGAGCACATTACCAACATCCTTAATTGTTAGGCTAACTCATTACAAACTACCTATTCAAGCCATTACATCTGCATGAGGTAAAAAAAAAAGAAAGCATGTGTTATATGGTTATAGATAAAATCCAAAACAATTAGCTATTAGATATAGAATTTTCCTTTCAATGATCGAGAAATAAGTCTTTGCAGAGGTAGGCCTATCCAGTGTACTAATTTATACATTATCAATCTTATCGCCCTCAACAGGTGTAATGCAATGCATAGATTGATTTCTTAGGCACTTTCTATGAAATAATATTAAATGTAGAAGAAGATTTCACTTAGTGGCATAGTAAAAAGTTAATATTCTAAAGGTAGCATAAGGGTTGAGAGACTTATGCATATAATTTGTCATCCTTAATGCAAAGCTTACCTTGGAGGTTTGAATTGATACTTATAAGTAATGGATGTGATGTATTTAACGTAGATATTTCTCCATTTGGAAATACGAGAACCATATATATATATATATAATTCCTTCTTTGCATTAACGAAATAGGATAGGCTACATGAGTTCTCTTTTGCTATTCATCTTTGTTAGGAGCTAGATACTTACCTATCTCCAATTTTTCATGTAACTTAAATGATTTTTTTCCTCTATGCTTTTTAGTTTTCATTTTGACAGCTTTTCGGAAATCATGATGTGATAATATTTTTTGATAGTGATGAGCAGTGGAGTATCCAACACCTAACCATATGAGATACACGTGTTCACGCACAATCCTAGTCGAATTCCATAGATAAGGCAACGTGACTATGCAAGTAATTGGTTAGAGTTCATGATCATTGTTGATGAGTGGCGAGGTACCCCTACACTCAACCATACAAAACGAGCGTAGCACGCACGATCCAGTTGAACTCCGCAGACTAAATGCCTACACGCCCCATGGAACACTTGGGGTTAATCATTCGTTGTCTTTCCAGACTTACTTGTATGTGTATGGTTAAGCAAGTCTAAGGTATATGATTTTTATGGTCTTTTCTGGTTTTATATCCTATGATATGAGGTGAAGGGTTGAGAAGCTAACTAACTCTAACTAAGGACTAAGTCTAAATTAACTAGCGTCAGCATCTGTTCCCACTTACTGTACACATCCTAAACTATGCAACTGTGGCTACCAAACGCTAATCGTTACTGGGATCACCACACGTAATGCACGTGCTCGAAGTGGTTGTACTGAGGCACTTAACTAGCCTAAATGTAATGAGCAGCTGATTCCTTGACTAGCCGTACACATCCGTAGATGCTCGTAATCAAGTCATACTCATTCCGCATTCTAGGAGTTGAGGGTGAGAGAGACTAATCGCGATGAGCAGCCGATTCCTTGATTAGCCGTACACATTCGTCAATGCTCGTAATCAAGTTGTACTCATGCCACACTAATGTAGGTAATAAATGACAGGTAAGAAATAACAAGTAATAAACCTATTCCATGCATTGTAAGGTTTATCCACAAAGCTTATCTTTATTGCTGTACACAACTTGCGTTTAGGTACAAAGCTGCTCGAATAAAGATCCGTTCACTTGGGGATTCCTACTGCGGGCACATGGAAAATATTCTATCTCTAGAGTGATCAAACTGCCAGAGTTTCCCTACTTTTAGCCTAGGATTGGAAATAAGGGGAGTGCCACCTCTTATTTATAGATTTGACGGTGGACCACGATATCGCGTATGCGATATCACATGGGATACGATATCGCAATGGCCGCGATATCGTGTACGCGATATCACGGACTATGCGATATCACGTCTGATCATACCCCCATGACTGAATGAAAACTCGTCCTCGAGTTCCTTACAATAATATCGGGAAGGTATGGAATTATTGAGGGAAATGGAACTAATGGGATGACATGTGAATAGATCATCATTACAAGACTTGACACAACTGGTGTTCATGACAACAAGGGTGAACACCTTATTACAATGACATCAGGCCTTAGTTGGCAGCTCAGAAGAAAGAGAGAGAAAGAAGTCTTGCTGCTGCCAATGCCAAGATTGCGCCTTCGTTGTCCATCTGTAAGCGCGCCATC
>MNCI01012079.1:914942-957642 GCA_015680685.1 Gnetum montanum
CTTGATCAAAATGAATTTCTACGCTAATAACATAAATGTAAATTGCATAAAATAAAATAAATGCATAAGAAAATAAAATAAAAGAAATGTGTAAGAAAACAAATCTCAAGTGCTGCAAGGATGAATCGAAGAGCTCATCTTTATTACCGTATACAAGGTGTGCTTAGGTACACAATGCTCAAATAAAGATCTATCCACACTTAGACCTCCTACTGCGGGCACTTGGAAAATGCTCTAACTTTCAAATAGACTACGATAGTTTTACTACTTTTCTGCTAAAAGACTTTTTCCAATTATGCACATGGGCACTGTATTTATAGGCTTGGGAGTAACTACTCTAATAATTAGAGTAACCGCTCTAATAATTAGAATAATTGCTAAAGCAATCGCTAGAGTAACCACTCTAATAATTAGAGTAACTACTAGAGTAACCATTAGAGTAACCACTCTAATAATTAGAATAACTGCTAGAGTAACCACTCTAATAATTAGAGTAATTGCTAGAGTAACCACTCTAGAGTAACCACTAGAGTAACTGCTCTCATCATACCCCCACGATTGAATGAAAACTCATCCTTGAGTATAGAAGAAACGAAACAAGTTCTTTACAAAATATTGGAAAGGTATGGGATTATTGACTAACTAACAACTAACGATGGAATGGGATGACAGACTCAACGTGCCCAATGAACGGATTAATAAGCATATTACAACATTAGTGTTCATGACCATTGTGGCGAGCACTCATACATAAATGACATCCAAGCCTTTATTTGGTAGCTTGAAGAGAAAAAGAGAGAGAGAGAGAAAGAATATGGAGCGTGTTGCCGCTAATGCCGAGATTGTACCTTCCATTGTTTATCCATAGCCATGCCACCAAACTTTCTCCTTTCGTAAATGCTCTAGTTCTGGTCCATCTTGAGTACTTCCTCTAAGCCCATTCCATTGTTTATATGATCACCATCTGCACACACAACATAGTCACAAGTGAGCAAGGATAGATAATCTTCAATGTAGCTGATACCTTGCCTCGATATGAAGCGCATTGGCTGAGTTATGGTTATGGTAGAAACTGGTTTGGAGATTTATCATAGGTGACTACCCAAGGTGTAGGGGTTAGGAAAATAGTAAAATGGAGAGAATTGAAAAATTTGTGCCAAGGCCCCCACGACTAAGAGCGAACCTTCGGTAACTATAAGATGGAAAAATATGAGGAACAAGAAAGATGGAAAAAAATAACAACGACAATGCTAATAAAATGGATGTCATGGATGGGGATGAAACAAGAGATGATTTATTGTAGGAAATGTTTAAGGAAAAGAACTTAACAATTGCACCAAAAAGGAATGCCAGTGGGTCCTCCCCAAAGTAGGCTCATGCCTTTTATGCCCTGACAAACCCACAAACCAAAGAGTCCGTAGGCTCTAGGAATGTCATTTGGAAGCAAGAGTTAAAAACTTACCCACAAGAATTCACCAAAGAAAAATAATGCATCAACCCAGAATGGACTAATGATAAAATTGGCAATGAGGTGGAAAATGGGAAGAAAGATGGAGAGGAGAGAATGGAATGGAATCCCAAGAACAAGGTTGTGTAAAGCCCCTTGTGTATTTCATGGTTAAGATGACTGAGTAGAACTTCATCCCAAATCCAGACTCAAACCAACCACATTCAGTGACCTTGCATCAATACACCTGGCCAATCCATCCTCTTGAAGCAACAAGAATGCCTTCACAAAGAGTAACCACCATCTCGAGGAGAGTGAGATGGAGAAGCAATAAGTGAGAAAGGGCCTTAGTTAGAGGGAACCTTCAGGCATGGATAACATGTCTTTCCAATTTCATAACCAGCGCTTGTAGCCCATAGTGCTTTATTATGTCTAAGGGGTGTGCTTTGAATTTTCACCTTTTTCTCTTTTTTCTCTTTTTTTTTGATGTTTATGTGTGAGAACCACACCATGCAAAGACTTATTTTTATTCACTCAGCTTCCTGATTTTTGAACAATGTCAAAATGGCGGAAAACCCAAGAAAAAAGCATCCAAGCACCCAAGAGAATGGCCAACACAAATGCATCGAATCCCCTTGAAGTCACACCCTTTTCATCCTTTGAGTCTTTCCTTGGTTTGAAAAGTACCCAGCCATCAATTCATTACTAAATTTACTTAAAAAAAGGGGATTGTATAGTTCCAAGCCAAAGGAGACCATAGAGTTTTATGGATGAGTGGATGATGTGGACTTAGTGCTTGTTTTACCAAAAGAACCATACCTTAATATCAGCATCATAATTCAAAGGTAAAAACCAAACATTAGCAATCAATATGATATAATGCAATCGACCATCATGAGCACTTATTGGATGATGAATAAAAGTAAATCAAGCAAACAAAGAAATAGTAAAAACATGAACGATGGTGTAAAAAAAAGTTAGAAAAATGTGTAAAACAAAAATTCAAAAAGAACTAAGGGCCTAAAATGGCTAGCATAGGTGGCCATCTCCCCCATGACTAAGTTGGAAGGAGGAGATTCGAAATAGTGAGTAAGGTTGTCCATCAATAGAGATAGCATGTGTATTGGCTGTCCTAAGCTCAAGGAAAAGTTTGGTTTGTTGTACATTGACCAACAGTTTCTTGTTTGGGCTCTCAGGTTTGCATATTTTCATGGTCCCTGAAGGAAAAGTTGCATAAATAATATAAGGTCCTTCCCACAGTGTTTGAAATTTAGTACATTATGACACATGTGTGAGATTCTAGTAGAGAACCTTATCTCCCGGTTGATATTTAACTTTTCTAATCCTTAGGTCATGACGTTGTTTATTGAATGCCTTGTGCAACTCTTAGATGATAGGGCAACTAGTCGATTTTCATCTAGCAAGTTTAGGGTTACTAACCATTGTTTCTATGCTAGATCAAGGTCAAGGTTGAGGTTACATGCCATGGATAGTGTACGAAGCTCAGTTTGAATGGGAAGCATTGGTAATTTACTATACACTAACTCATAGGGAGAGTAGCCTATAGGGAGTTTCCATGTGGAGTGGTATGCCCAAAGAGCATCGTTTAGTTTAGTGCTCCAGTCTTCCCTAAACTTGCTAACAATTCTTGTTAATATCTTTGTAATCTCCCTGTTTGTGACTTCTGCTTGACTGTTCGCTTGGGGTGGTATGGTGTAGTCAATTATGCTCAACCCCTAAGTGTTGCATTAATTTCTGAAAAGTTGCACCTGTGAAGTGGGTACCATTGTCTAAAATAAGTGCACGAGGCACACCAAACCTGTTTATGATTTTTTGTTGAACAAATCGTGCAGCTGTAGATGATGTACAATCCTTAATAGCAACTAATTCTACCCATTTTGTTAGGTAATCAACAACAACAATGATATGGGATTTTCCATTGGACACTGGTGTAATTGGCCCTATAAAATCAATTCCCCAAATGTTGAAGGGTTCTAACGGTTGGATCCATTGTTGCAAACACTCCATTCTAGCAGTCATTCCCCCATCATGTTGACAGCGCTCACAATATTGGATGAATTGATGGGCGTCCCGAAACAATGTAGGCTAATAATATCCTGCAAGTAAGATCTTGATGGTCATTTGTCTCCCAGCGTAATGAACCCCATAAGGACCCTCATGAGTGTCTTGGAGAACTCGTTGTTGATCTATATTGGGAATACACCATTGAACCAAGCCATCACAACACACTTTGTAAAGTTGACCATTGATTTCCATAAAGTACTTGGCTTGGGGAAGAAACTATTATTTCTTCTTAAGGTTTAACTCTTGTGATATTTGTTGGGTGAGGAGATAGGTAAGAATGCTACTGTACCAGTTTGTCTCTATGGGTGATTGATTATTTAGTACACTAGCAAAGAGAAATTCATTAGGAAAATAATAAGAAATTGGATACTTGTCCTCTTGGTTATCCCATCGCAACTGAGATAAATGATCAACAACTACGTTCTCAGTGCCTTTACGATCAATCATCGTAAGATCGAACTCTTGTAAGATTATAAGCCATTGTATGATACGAGGGCTTACCATTGGCTTATTCAAGAGGAACCTTATTACACTATGATCTGTATGTATATATACTTTATATCCCAATACATAGTGTCTATACTTTTCTAGTGCAAACACTACAGCCATTAATTCTTTTTCTATGGTATTGTAGTTAAGTTGTGCACTAGCGATAATTCTACTTGCATAGTGGATGTAATAAGGACACTTATGGTCATCTAACTATGTAAGTATGGCTCCTAAGGCATAGTTGGATGCATCAGTCATGATATGGAATGGTTTGGACCAGTTAGGAGCTCGTAGAATGGGTGTTTCTACTAGCTTTTGTTTCAGAGTTTGAAAAGCTAATTTGCATTCCCTGGTCCACTTGAAAGGTACATCCTTTTTCGTTAATTCCACCAATTATTTGGAAACCTTTGAAAAGTTCTCAATAAATCTCCTATAGTAGCCAGTATGTCCAAGGAATGATCGAATATCTTTGACAATTTTTGATTGATGGGTAATTCCTTGGATAACTTTGATTTTCTCGAGGTCTACCTCTATCCTTGTGTGTGAGATTTTGTGCCCTAGTACTACACCCTCCTGGACCATCAAATGGCTTTTCTGCCAGTTGAGCGTCAAATTGGTTTCTACACATCTTTTTAACACTTGCTCTAACCGGTCCAAGGCTTGATCAAAGTTTGTTCCATAGGTAGAGAAATCATCCATAAATACTTCTACACCATTTCCTATCTGCTATTGGAAGATGCTTAGAACTAGTCATTGAAATGTTGTAGGGGAATTGTATAAGCCAAACAACATCTATTTGTATGCAAATACTCCCAAAGGACTAGTGAATGTAGTCTTAGCTTGGTCTTCTAGGGCTATTTGTATTTGATTATATCTGCTATATCCATCCAGAAAACTGTAGTAGCAATGCCCTTTGATGGTGTCTAAGACTTGTTCAATAAATGGCAACAGAAAGTGATCTTTGAATGTTGTCATATTTAGTAGCTTGAAATCTATGCACACCCTCCATTTGCCTCCCTTTTTAGGCATAATAACTAAGGGGCTAACCTATTCGCTATCAGCAATGGGGTATATGAACCTAGCCTTGAGAAATTGTTCAATTTCTTCCTTGACTACTTACTTCATCTTTGGGTTTAAACACCTCTGTGGTTGTCTTTGAGGCTTCATGGAGGGGTCGGTGTAAATCCTATATTGGCATATCCTAGAATCTATTCCAGTTAATTCAGGATATAACCAAGTGAAGGCTTTTGACCATCTATTGATTACCTTCAACAGTTCTTCTTTCTATTGAGGAGCAAGCTTAGCATTGATAATTACCAGTTTTTCATTTTTAAGGAACATGTATTCCATACCGGTGGGCAATGATTTTAGCTTGAGGGGCTCCTGCTTAAATTTCTTAGGGATTTCCAGCTTCCCCTAATTGACATTTTCAAGGTTAAGACTTGGAAGTTGGCGGTGGACTTACTCTAATGCATCTATGCTATCGATGTAAGTGCAAGTCAAACCCTCAGTTGGTTCCATGCATATGAGTGAATTGCTTTCTTGATCAGTTGTTAGCCACTAGGTGCCTTTTTGTTGTGTGGTTGCTGCATACAGGCATATTTGTATGTTGATCACTTGTGCACACTAATTGCATGCAGGCAATGTTAAAATTTGCACAAATCATAACCTCTACATGCAATTACACCCTGTGTCACTATATGCGATGCATGGAACTTTCTTCTTCTTGATCTTTTTGAATGTATTTTTCTTTGATATTTCTAAGGAAAGATCACGGATTCCTAGGCATGCATCGATGGTGCTTAGCCATGCTCTTCCCATTATGATTGTATGTCCCCCTTACCATCGTTCATCTGAATCACTAAGAAGTCAGCTGGGAACAACCACCCACAAACAATGGTAACAATGTCTTCCACCAGTCCCAATGGGACAGTGATGGACTGGTCGACCAACTCTAGATGGATGTTGCTCTTTTTCAATGGAGGCAGGTTCCAAGCCTTCTACATTTCTTGAGAAATCAAGTTAACACCGGAACATGAATCCAAAAGAGCCTTGCATAGCACATTTTCAGTGATATGTAAGTATATTAGAGGACTCCATGGATTAGATAATTTCTTGAAAAGGTGGCTAGCTTTGATCCAATCGGTAACCACATGTGTTAGCATGATTGTATGCATTGGGTGTAGTGGTTGAGTTGAAGGAGGCTCTGAAGTTTTGATTGATACTGAGGCATCTAAGGAATCAGCTGCTTGTGATTACAAGGGCTTGGTTGGTCTATTGGTTCTAAAGAAAGGTCTTTTCCTCATGTGGTTGTTGGAACCAATAGTAGGTTGAGAGTTAACAACCCTTGTGGCATTACGTTGTTGCGATTGGGTAGGGATTTCACCTTGCATAGTTGGAGCAGGTGGTAGTGGAGCTATTGGTGGAAGAGATGGGGCTGGATGAGAAGGATGATATGCTTATGGAATATCACCCCTAGAAGAGGGAGTCCGATAATACTCGTGGGCTTGGTAGTGAGGTTGAGGAGTGATGTGACCAGTAGAGTCACGTGGGAAGATTGGCTACTGCACGTAATATCCATATGGGTCAAGTTACCGGTAAGGATACTGTTGCCTTGGTGGTGGCATTCCCCATGATTGTGGGTGCTGCCACTATTGATATTGCTCAATCGATTATGGTGAAGTTCCACTTGGATAATACGTTAAGGGTTGGTGGAACTATCTTGGGTTACCTTGGGGGTAAGGTAACCTTTGGGGTGCTTGCCGTTTGTTCAATTGTGGGTTGAGTGCATACACCTTAGACTCTTGCAGATGTGAGATTAGAAGGCAACATCCCTTAGGATGATCATATTGACATATTTCACATCCACTATCATTGTCTGTTTTTGACTCCACAACCTCTTCAATAAAGGCAACTTTGCCCTTACCCTTGCTACATGCATGTTCAACTTCTCTCTTTTTTCGTTTTTCGTGATCACTACCTTGCTCTCTAGACTCCTCTACTATTTTAAGAACAAATTGAAATCTATTTTCTAGGGAATCCCATATTTGGTCTACCTTTGCTGATACTTCTGATGTCAACTTTTGAATAGGCAAATTTTTCCTATTCACCATCTCTTCTAGTGGTGACTCTTCTTCATCCTTACAAAATCTTACTCCCCTCTTCTAGAGGGAAGGATCTCGGTTATACTTTTCTACACTTTCTCTCTTTCATAGCTCAGCTTCTTCCTTAGCAACTTGCTCAAACAGTCTTTGAATTTGATGGGACCTAAGCTCAGATAGTCTTCCTTGGGCATAAGTCCCAAGGGTTCTTCTTGTTTCATACCTAAGCCCATCCATGAGATGGCACAGTTGATCCCTTTGTGAATAACCATGGTAAGGACAATGGTGTAACAGTGCATAATATTGGCCAATGGTAGCATCCAAGGGTTCATGTACTCCTTGTTTCCAGCTTTGGATTTGCTTTTGCAAGTTAGACACTTGGGAGTACGTTTGGTGCTTGTCATTAAATAGTTCTAACATAGCACTCCACCTAGGACTGGATTCCGATTCTAAAGACCGGTACCAACTTTCTGCTTCTTTAACTAGTGTCCATGGAAACAACTTAAGTTTTTTCCATTCGTTCTCTATATTTTGTAAGGCACATGCATCATGGAATGCTTGTAAGTGATTTTGAGGATCAGCGTTGTATCCCCCTTCAAATCATGGGATATTGTTCATATCTGATCTCTTGATCCTACGATCTTTCTGGTGCCTTGTTGGAATTCTAACAGCCTTAGTTATGTCTAACATACTTCGAGTAGCGAGTAGGGGTTCATCGTGATCATCTCATCCATGGTGTCTATGATGCCTACGTTGTTCCCTACTCTTCCTTCTTCTATATTGTGACTCACTAGAGTGCCCTCGTTCCCTTTCTTGGTTGTTTCTTCTATAACTTCCAATTTTCCTACCTTTATCCACATGGTCTTTTTCTTTATGACTACATCCGAACATTGAAGGAGAGGATGAAGGAGATGATGAAGGTGAAGAAGAAGGCGAACCATCACCATAACAGTGTCTGCCACCTTCTCTTTCGCTGTCTTGGCCTTGATCATGATTGCAATCAGAATTTTTGTCTTTATCATGTGTCCGTGTCCCTTTTTCAGACCCTTTGTGCCTGTGGGTATCAGAACTTGGGTTATGAATAGTGGAATGAAGGTTCTGATACAGAAGCCCTTGGCCAAAGTCAAGGGCAGGAACATCATTGTGTGGACGACTGCCTAAGGTAGGTTCACCACCCTCATTTTTGCTTAAAACATGTGGGGCATCTTGCGATCACTTACCCTTCTAAGACTTATGATGTCTCTCCTATTGTAAATCCCTTTGACGTTGTGCCTCCATGGGATGGCATTCTCTCGAGTCATGGTCTTACACAATGTATTCTACATGTAAGTGCAGCATGCCAATTCATGTGAGGGCACAAAGAAGCATGCTTGGGATTGAACAATCGAAAGGTAACACTATTGATGTCTCTCCTATTGTAAATCCCTTTGACGTTGTGCCTCCATGGGATGGCATTCTCTCGAGTCATGGTCTTACACAATGTATTCTACATGTAAGTGTAGCATGCCAATTTGTGTGAGGGCACAAAGAAGCATGCTTGGGATTGAACAATTGAAAGGTAACACTATGTTACCTTCTAAGTCTTTCCAATGTAGTTGTTCATCTTGATAGAGGATAAAGGTGAAGTCTAGCATATACTCATCGGAATGAATATATACCACTCGAACTTGTTGAGGGACTGGCGGATCAATGTCATGTGTATTACACCACTTATTGTTTCCTGTTTTAGACCTAGGAGGTGAGGCGCTTTCGTACGAAGAAGGAGACATACTTGTATGTTTAGCGTGCAATGTATTCTTATTTATTATTTTCTCAATCAACACTAAGTATTTTTTCCAACGATGTGAATGATTTCCTATGTTCTAATTAGCGTAGAAACAACTAAGTCCCTGGAAATGGTGCCAATGATGAACGGCGAGGTGCCCCTATGCTCAACCATACGAATACAAGCGTTTCATGTTTGATTTGAGCGAATTCCAAGGACTAAGTGCTTATGTGCCCTTGTGGAACAAGGATGGGTTGATTGATCGTTGTCTTCCCAAACTTACTTGTATGTCACGATTGTATGATTAAGTAAGCTTGAGGCATATGATTTTTATATCTTTTATGTTTTTATGTCCTGTGCTAATAGGGAAGGAGAGAGGTAACTAAGTGACTAATTTAACTTAACTACTCATTAACTAAGTTCTAACTAATCCTAACACCAGCATCCGTTCCCACTTGCTGTACACATCTTGAACTAGTGCAACACTACTGGGATTACCAAACGCTAATCGTTACTAGGTTACCAAGCATTACACGCATGCTCGAAGTGGTTGTGCTTGTGTAATTTAATGATTTTCTTAATTGATCAAAATGAATTGCTATGCTAATAACATAAATGTAAAGTGCATAAAATAAAATAAATTCAAAAGAAAATAAAATAAAAGAAATGTGTAAGAAAACGAGTCTCAAGTGCTACAAGGATGAATTGAAGAGCTCGTCTTTATTGTTGTACACAAGGTGTGCTTAGGCACACAATGCTCGAATAAAGATCCATCCACACTTAGACCTCCTACTATGGGCACTTGGAAAATACTTTAACTTTCAAACAGACTACAACAGTTTCACTGCTTTTCTGCTAAAAGACTTTTTCCAATTTTGCGCATGGGCACTGTATTTATAGGCTTGGGAGAAACTACTCTAATAATTAGAGTAACTGCTCTAATAATTAGAATAACTACTAAAGAAACCACTCTAATAATTAGAATAACTACTAGAGTAACCATTAGAGTAACCACTCTAATAATTAGAGTAACTGCTAGAGTAACCGCTAGAGTAACCACTCTAATAATTACAATAACTGCTAGAGTAACCACTCTAATAATTAGAGTAACTACTCTCATCACTGCTGCTCATCAAATAGGATCATTATGTGATCTTCTTTGAACATAACCAAACCATCTAAGATGTCATTCTTATAGCTTGTTATAAATAGAAGTGACTCCATGCTTTCCTATTATATTATACAAATTAACTCTTCTTGTAACTTTTAACATGTATCTAAGCATCATATCATCCATAGCTTGCATATAATTTCTTTGCCAAATATTTCAAATCATATTAAATTCATCATAAATTATAATTAATTTCTCAAGGATTAAAGAAAAAATAAATAACATTACAATTAATGGCTATTTAAGATGTAACAAGTAATCATTGGTGATGAGCAGTGAGGTACCCTTACACTCAACCATACAAATCACAAGCATTCACACATGATCCAGTTGAATTTTGTGGATGGGACTAGTTATGGCACCTAGATTATTATACTTGTATCACATTTCACTATCTTCCCACTTCGACTAGCGGTATCTTTATCATGTATGGTTTATTCCAAAGTGAGGCATATGATGTGGTCTAATTTCTATGCACTCCTGATGATGATAAAGAGATAAATTAATTAAACTAATAAATGATGTAAAACAAAATCTATATTAGCCTAACACAAGTAACCATCGCACTTTCCTAGACACATCCTGAACACATATAGCACTACTGGGCTATCAAATGTTAAGTGTTGCTGGGTTATCAAGTACCATATGTATGCTCGAAGTGGTCGTGCTTATGTTCATTAACAACTAGAAATAAATTGTTTAATTCAAATGCATTTAAGTAGAAAGCATGAAAGTAAAGTGCATTAAAGAAAATGGTAATCTATTCTCAGTGCTACAAAGATTGTCAAAAGATTTTTTTTATTCCCATCACATTGCTATGCTTAGGTACATCAGTGTTCAAACAAAGAACCATACAAACTTAGACACCTTTTACGAGCACTTCGAAAATATTCTAACTTTGAGGAAAATAAATGGCAAGAGCTTCGCTACTTTGACTAAAAACTAACTTGAAAACTAACTCAAAATAGGAGCCCAAGCATTGTATTTATAAGCCAGTGTATATATCATGACGTCGAGTACCTGACGTCCCATCTAGGCCTTGACATCACGTAGCTAACATTAGAGCAAACAAAAAACAAAAATTTATCATATGTTAAGGCTCTGATGTCAAGATAGGTAAATCATGACTCATCATACCCCCACAACTGAATGAAAACTCGTCCTCGAGTGAAGAAGAGGAGAAAAAAGTTCTTTACAATACATATTGGGTAGGTATGGGATTATTGACTTTACAAATTGACTTAAATGGAAAAATAGACTTTGAGTGTCCAAGTGTATAGAATTACAATTTTTACAAAATGGGATGCTCATGATAAGAGAAGTGAACACCTTGGATAATCACTATCATCCAACACCTCTTGGCAGTAGAAGAATGAGAGAGCAAGAAGAGATCCAAAAATCATGAATGGTCCTTATTGTGTGGTGTAGCAATCAAAAACATTGGTGGTTGGAACAGTCACACTGAGGGGTCTGCAGCTATGGTATAGCCCTAACCTCGCCCCCATCTGAAGGGCTATCACTAGAGAGGAAAAATGGAGGTAGAGCACTAGTGATGGTCTTTTTGATTGAATTGGGACATATGGAGTGTTTCGACGAACAAGTGCTAGGGGGGTTTGCACGGTGTTTTTGGTGGTGCTGGGGCTGACTAAGCTCGAGCGTAGCAAGTTTTTCTGGTGTAAAAATGATGGTGCAAACATGTAAATACATGAAAAATAGTGAAAAAATGCAAGTGCAATGCTAAATGTCAAAGAAAAATCTTGAAAATGCAAAGGAGTTTGAAAGAGGAAGAATGACATTGCTCCAAACAACATAGTCACAGTCTCTGGGCTATCTGGGCTATGAAGATTGATGTCCACTATGAAGTTTGAGCCTGTTGGGTTGGCTGTCGCAGTGTCCTATAGGCTACAGTGTGTTGAGGTGTTGCCAATGTGTTAAGGGTGTTTGGATGTAAGGGTGTCAATGTTGAGATGCTAACTACTAAATGAGAATGCCCACCAAATGCCAACTGATAAAATGAAAATTGCCAATCCCTAAAATGTGGAACGTAGGGGTGTTTATATGATTAGGGTTGATGTGAAGTGTAGATTAAGAACCATGTGGTAGAGGGTCGTTGAGGGTACGCTAACCGCAACTATGCTCCCACTAAAGCAAAATGGTGTTATGCTCTAGTGTACTCCAATGGACCCTAAGAGACTATCAGACTATAACTACATTGCCAAGACTACATGTGCTAGAGTAAACAAGACTACAATGTACCTGTAAATAGTGCAAAATAGTGCAATTTGGAGGCTACACTCCAAGACTATGCTCTCCCCTCTTTTGAGTGGAGTTGAGTGTAGGTACAATTTTTGGACATAGGGGATGCAAAAGAAGAAAAGAAAAAGATGCAAATTGCTAATTTTTCTTGCTAGAAAAGTGTTGGAGTTGAGATGAAGGCTGGTGTTAAGCTCTGGAAGCTTTTGAAGGCTATCTTGCATGGGTACGCTAGCTACACTCTAGAGCGTAGCCCAATAGTTAGGAAAATTCTACAAAAATTGCAGTCCAGTGCTGGGTACACTAGCTATGCTTTAGAGCATAGCAGAAAGAGTGAGAGCATAGCATTGACACTTAGAAAAAAATTGGTAAAATTTGTAATCTTCATCTAGGCTATGCTAGCTACGCTCTAGAGCATAGTAGGTGGGGTAGCTTCAATAGTTAGAAAAACTGCCAAAATACCTCTTCCATGTTGAGCTAGCTTGACACTTAGGCAAAATTGGCCATTGAAGTGTGTGCTACACTGGTTATGCTCTGGATCCTAGCAAGGGTGATGGAAGCATAGAATAACACTTAGAGAAATTTTGCGATAGGTGTCAACACTTAGAAATATTTGCAAATCTAGCTCTATGCTGCATGCTACAGTAACTATGCTTTGGAGTGTAGTCCTAATAGTGGAAACCTGGGCCAAACACTTAGAAAAAAATTATCTTATGTTGACACTTAGACAAATTTGCTATTGAGGTGCTATTTCTCGAATTTTGTGGTGTTTTATTGGCCCCTCTATGTCGATGTTTGGAGGAGTGGCCGAAGGGATGTCAATAAAGAACCTGAAACACCATAGTAGGCGCGACACCAACATTGCTCGTCAGTACCTAGTTAGAGGATGCTTTGTGAGGCTTGAGAGTGCTAAAGGTGATGATATGCTGAAGGTGTAGGAAACTAGCTTGGGATAGCAAGGGAGGAATGAAATGCAAATGGTGTATCATTCTACAAGACACGGAGTTAGAATGGTTGACCATAATCATGGCACTAGGGTGGCTTGTTGTTGAAATGATGGCCTCTCGTTGGAGTGCTTGTAAGAGAGTCGTTGCCCATAACACTAGAATGGCTTACCCCTGACATGTTGACCTCCTGTCGAAGTGCTTTTGAGAAGGTTGATGCAAATTCAAGGTTGGACTAGTTGCAAAATTTCCTCTTTTCAAGATAATGCTTGGGGACATGTTTTACCCCCCTTTTTTTATTGCGAAGTGCTAGCTACAAGATGCTTATCATTGAGTGGATTGCATGCCACTTGATGGGCTTTGCTTAAAGGCAACTATGTCACATCCATAGGATAGGTGTTTCCTCCTTGGGATGAGTTGCATTACATCTGCTGAGGCTTTGACTAGCCCACAAAGGCTCCCCATGGAATGAGTTACATTACATTCATCATGGATTCTGCAATTGACTAAAAGAAGGATGCCATGTGCATCGGAGAAGCTGGCAGGGAAGGTTGGGAAAATGTAAGGTAAAAGGGGAAATGTGAGTAGGCTATAATAAGGTAATAGGAATGTGCACTCTTGAGTGGCTTTGGGAGTCCAACCAAACACATTGGAGCAATGTGGTGACTTGCTACAGCGATGAAACGCATTCCTGAATGACCGTCTCCAGGGCCTTATCTTGCAAACACAACACAAAGAAGATAAGAAAAACAACCAAACAACACATGAGATAAGAGCAAATTATTGGTTGTGAGGCACTACAAGTGTCACAAGTGTTGGACCACTTGCAAGAGATTGTAGCACCAAAGTAGGAAGGCTAGTGTAAGTGTTAGAGCCAAAAGGCTACAAAAGTTCGAGTAGCCACATTGAACGAAAGCACCCTAGAGAGGTTGACAAAGTAGTTGGGGATGATGTTAATGCAAGTGCTCGAGACTCCACACCAAGGACAAGAGCTTGGAAATCCAACAAAATGGCAGGCAGCCAAGCTGCTGGATGCAGGTCCAAGCCTAGGCAATGGCGAGGGTTGGAGGATGGTCGTATAGTGACTAGGCCACAGTTCTACTAGGACTCCACTAGGTGGTGCTAATGGTGAGAGCTTCAACCAATAATGAAATACCCATGGCTGGCAATGTTGTTGGCACAACTTGGGGGTGGTATGACTAGCAATGGTGGTGGTAGCTTCGAAAGGTCAGCAAAATGCTTGAGGGCATCTTTGGAGGATCAACAAAATGCCAAGGACAGTAACACTACAAATATTTCAGAGGCTTTTCTCTTGATGTTGTGAGCTTTTTTCTAGAACTACAATGCCCTACCTTACCCTACCCATGAGGCGTGGGCAGATGAAGGAGAATTGGAAGTATTTGTGCTTGCTTGCCTGCAGAACTGTGTGTGTTGAGCTATGCGTGCTAAGTTGTGAACCAAGTTTAAGGTCTTGGTAGACAACATGCTATGCTAGTTTAAGGTCTTGGCAGACTGTGATGTGCTAGTTTATAGTCCTATTAGACTGTTGTGTGCTATTTTAATGTCATAGAAGATGGCGGATGGTGTGCTATTTTAACGTCATGATGCAAGGACTAGCTATGCTAGTTTATAGTCATAGTGGACTATGCTGTGGATGTCAGTTTTAGCGTCATGGCCCAAAGACGAGCTATGCTAGTTTATAGCCATAGCAGACTTGCTGTGCTAGTTTAACATCATAGCATATAGGTGTGCTGTAGATGCTAGTTTAACATCATAGCCCAAGGACGCTTTATGCTAATTTATAGTCATAGTAGACTTACTATGCCAGTTTAATGTCATAGCGGACATTGTGTGCTATGGATGCCAGTTTAACAGCATAGCCCAAGGATAGTATGTTAGTTGATAGTCATAGTGGACTTATTGTGCTAGTTTAATGTCATAGCAGACACTTGCTTATCTTACTTTGTCATTGACATGGCATTGCGTACTAGGCGTAGAATAGCTTTAGGTATGAATGGTTGATTGGATTGGCAAACCCATTGCCATCTAGATTAGTAAGCTTGAATGCTCCAATGTCATAGGCCTTGGTGACCAAGAAAGACCCTTCCCAGTTGGCCAAGAAATTATATGCAGGTTTGTAGATGGCCTTAAGGACTAAGTCTCCTCTCCTGATCAGGCATTGATACTGATTGTGGTAGTGCTTTTTTCATTGCTTTTCTTGGTACCACTTGATATGATCAAGCATCTACATGTTCTCCTCTTCTATAGAGTTGAGGTTAATGATTCTCAACTCAGTTTTTTGAGCCTCATCAATGAAGCTCGAGAGGATCATGCAGAGTAATGGGACCTACAATTCAAGAGGCAAAATTTCTTCAAACCCATATACAAGGCTATATCACATCTTATCTATTGTTGTTCTATGTGTTATGTAGTAGGCCCATAGTGCATAGACTACCTGCTCATGCCATCATCATTTGCTGCTACTGAGCAACTTCTTCAAAAGGTTGATGATGACCTTGTTTGTAACCTCCACTTAGGCCTTCGCTTGCGGGTAGTATGGTAACGAAAAGAAATGCTTAATGCCAAAGCATTCGTAGAAGGCTTTGGTTTCTGCACTGCTGAACTGTGGCCCGTTGTCTATGACTATAGTCATGGGCAAACCAAATCAGGTCACTATGTTGTCAAGAATGAATTTGCAAACTTGTTGTGATGTTTTCTTCCTAAGAGGAATAGCCTCAACCAACTTGGTAAAGTATTTAGTTGCAATTATGATGAAGCTATGTCCTACAAAGGACTTAGGTGTGATAGGTCTTATGATATCCAACCCCCAACATTGGAATGGTCATGTGATCTATGTGGTATGTAGTTCAATGGGTGGCATGTGCATTAAGTTTCCATGCCATTGACACACATCACATATTTTAACCTTGGAGATGTAATAGCACTCCATGTAAGGCCAATAGTAGCCTAAGCATTTGATTTTTGATGCCATTACCCTGGGTGGTATGTGACCTCTACACAGTCCCTAGTGAACTTGACCAACAATCATTTGCACTTCACTATCACTAACAAAGGTTAGTAGTATTTCATCATAGGATCTGTGACATAGTGTGTTTTCACCTACAAGGACGTATTACTGTGACTGTTTTCACACTACATCCTTTTAAGCAGTGCTTAGATGTTGCAGAGGCTCACCCTGTAGAAGGTATAACTTAATTTCATCATACCATTCTTGTGTGTGAGTCGTGCTTGTCGTGGCTATGGATGCAATGTTGGTTGTTTATGTGATAGGATCAGCATAGGCCATAACTGAAGCAGGAAAGGCATGAAACATGTTAGGTGCAATGCTTAAGGCTAATGTGGCTAATGCATCGGTAATGACGTTCTTGTTGCAGGGAATGTGTTGGATATCTGTGGTTGCAAATTGTTTGAGCAGGTGCTTTTCCAAATCACAGTAAGGTAGCAAGTGTTGTGCTTTGCAAGTGTAAACCTCTATAACTTGGTTAATGAATAACTACAAATTACTTTGGATTGCTAGGTTTTGGATTCCTAGGTCACGAGCTACTAAGATGCCTCTAAGGAGACCTTGATACTCCAATCATTGTTGGTGCAAGGAAATGCAAAGTGATAAGTGAAGGGCTAGATCTCCCCAGAGGGAAACATGATTACGATAATGACACTACCTCCTTGAGAGGTTGAAGTGCCATCAAGTGTAAGATTGCCGTAAAGTTGGTAGGCACTTGACTTATACTACTAACATGCTCATCTAGAAATTTTGGATCTATCATTGCTTGATCATTTACTGGTAAAGTCGTGATTTGTGTAGCTATTGCTTGACCTTTAGTCAATGCTTGCGCTATGTAGTGTAGGTGAAAATCCATGGTTATTTCTTTCCACTATGCAATTCGACTACTTTCATAAATGTTCATGGTCATTGCTTAGAGTACATTGCTCTTGTAGATGATGTTTACCTAACTGTGGAAAAGATAGTGCCTTCACTTCTTAATTGTAAATACTAAAACGAGGCAATTCTTCTGCACATCATTGTACTTTATTTCATGGGCCGCTAACGAATGGCTTAGGTAGTATACAAGGACCTCTAAGCCATCGTCTCACGTTTTTCAAAGTAAAGAATTGATGGATTAGTCGGAAGTTGTAAGGTAGATGTAAAATGGTTTATGTTCTTATGAAGGGTAGACTATTAGAAGTTGAGCCAGCTCTTATTTGAGGTTGTCAAATGCTTCTTGGCATTGAGCCATCCACTCAAAGTGGAATCCCTTTTTGAGTAGATGTTGCATGGGCTGCAACTTGTCAATGAACTGTGTGATAAACTTGCAAATGAATTGTAGTCTGCATTGTAACCCACATAGTTCCTTAAGGTTAGCCAATGGTGCTAAGTTAATGATGGCCTTAACCTTATCAAGGTCTACATGTATACTTGCTTCTAATACTACGAAGCCTAGCATGTGACCCGTTTTGACACCAAAGACACACTTCTTAGGATTTAACTTAAAGTCCTGTCTAAGGTAGTGTTTGAGTACACGATTCAAGTCATCTACATGGTTATGTGCCATTTTGGACTTAACTGCTATGTCATCAATGTAGTCATTGAGCAAGTCTAGCAAATAGTCACTAAAAATGTATGTCATGGTGCATTAATACGTTGCTCCTATTTTCTTTAGTCTGAAAGGCATCATTGTGTAATAGAACGTACCCTAAGGGGTCATGAAGGTAGTATTGAGTTGGTGGTCTGGGTTGATCCGAATATGGTTTATCCAGAGAACCTATCCATAAAGGACAACAAGGCATGACCAGCCATAATATTGACCAATTGATCAATACTAGGCAATGGAAAGTCATCTTTAATGGTTGCCTTGCCCAAGTCCTAAAAGTCTATGAAAATGCGTATGCTTCCGTTTTTCTTAGGTATCACCATGATGTTGGAGACCTAGTCTACGTAGTCAATGGTCTGGATGAAACCAGCTCTGTAAAGCTTGGTGATTTCATCACAAACTGCCAATGCCATGGCCTAACCTTACAAGCTTTCTGCTTAAATAGTTGTATGTAAGGATTGAGGATTATATTATGCTACACTATGCTAGGATCTAGGCCTGGCATGTCTTCATAAGACCATGCAAATGCCTTGATATTGTCATTGAGGACTTTAGCGATGCTTTAGGTGTGTTGAGGCTTTAACAAGGAACTAAGTTTCAATGTTTTCTTCTCGCCACTAAATGTTGTTGCAGGGACTTCAATGAGGGGATCCTTAGTGACATCGCCTGCCTCTAGGTCTAGAGCTTTAACTAGATGGTCTGGCCAATCTAGCAATGCCTCTATAGATGTTATGTGTTTGTCATAGGCCATGGGCTCAAGGTGTAGGCATTCTGTATCAATGTATGGCATGAGATCCCTATGAGGCCTGGTAAGGACCAAAGGTGAATGAAGATGCCCACATGTGCTCATGTTGCAATCTTGCTAAGTATCTTGCAAAACAACCAGAAGGAATGTGAAGCTACACCTATCTTAAATGACATCAAAGTGCACAAAGTAAGGAAAGCATGTAATGAAAATTCACCCAAGTGTGCAAACATGGAGTTGGAAAAGCAAGTACGTGAGCCTGTTTTGGGCCTCGGCAGGCCATGGGGTTTCCAGTTTAAGATTGTAGTGGACCATGGTTTACACAAACTATGTTGGCTTAAGCAAAGTTAGAAGTGCTTTGAATGTGGAGTCAGGTTTGACATTCACTAGGCAATCAAAAAAATCTAGAAAATTCTCTAAGTTTAGGGACTGCTAGAAAAAGTGTGAAAATTTTCTAACTATGGTTGCTATGCTCACTCCTTGTCATGCTTGACCCCTTGCTACACTTAGGAAAAACTTGGAAAATATACCTAAGTGTGGGATGCTTCCTTGGTAGGTGGTGCATTTAATTATCCTAGGAGGGTATATATGCATGTTTCACCAAGGTCAAATTGTCATTTTGCAAAGTGAAAACGAGAAGTTACAGAGCATAGCGTTGTTGGAGCAAGGAGTGAAGCCAAAGTGTAGTAATCAAAGCATAGCACCTAGAGCATGATAGCTAATCATGATGTACTGAAGTGAATGTTAGCACATTGAGCTCATCAACGTGGATGAGGGAGAGTAAGCGTTGTGATGTCTGCCCCATGCATATGTGGAGGAACGAAGGGAGTTGTCGTTTGCCAGGTTCCCTACTACTCTCTGCCCTTTTTTACTATTTTTTGCTTTATACTTCCTTTGCTGTATCTTGCATTGGGGTTTTGGGATTTGGGGTAGCCTACCTTGGTAGGGACTATTGCTACTATGGTTGCCATGGTCATCGTGGCTAGGGAGAGAGGGTGCGTTTATGGGTAATGAGGGTTTTGCTTGCATGTTCTTTTTGAGCATGGATGCTTGGGTTCCATGGCTGCATGAGGCAAGGGTTTCATTATTGGTGCTATGTGGGCCATGGGGGAAGGGAAAAATGAGGGTTTCCTGGCCACGGCCATGTTGTGAGGGGAAAGGGAAAAAAATGAAGGCTTTGTGGCCATGACCAAGGCGATCGTGACCTAGGCATGAGGGGTCATGGGACCTCCTCTTGTCCCTTCTCCCCCTTCTTCTTGGCACGTAGGATGGAGGAATTGAGGTTTGGAGATGGCCCTAGGACCAATGAGAAAAGAAAAGAGGGTTGCAGGGTGTGTGGTGCCAAGGAGGGGTGACTTTTTTGGTTTTTTTTTAGGGCTTGAGGCCAAGGTCGGGTGAACGACATGGTTATGGTGAAGAGGGTTGTAGTGAGGAAACAAGGGTAGGGAAGAAAGGCCATGATAGACCGTGGCCATGGGAGTGCCTTAGCATGCAGTGCTAAAGCATGACAAGGCTGGGGTGGTGTCGTGAGGGTGGCATGGTGTCTAGGGAAAAGGTGTAACATGATGATGGGAGTGGTAGTTAGTTTGTTTTTGTAGTTTCTAAAAAATTTTTTGGGTGCTTTAGGGCTACTCTCCCAACTGTTAGAATTTTTTTTAATTTTTTCATGATTTGGGGGTACGCTCCCTAGGGAGCGTAGCCAACAGTTAGAAAAAAATTCATGATTTCTGGGGGCTACGCTCCTTGGGAAGTGTAGTTGATAATTAGAATTTTTATCATCTACCTGGGTTACGCTCCCGAAGAGGGGTAACCCATAGTTAGAAGTTTTTCGTGGACATCTTGGGCTACATTGCTCAGAGTTAGAAAAAACTTTGAAAATTTGCCAAGTGTAAAATGAATAATTTGCTAAGTGTGAAAATAAAAAGCCAAATGTGAGAGTGCTAAATGTTGGAATGCAAAGTGCTAGTGTGCCACTTGTGAAATGAAATGTGATGGATACCAAATCTTTTCCAAAATACTAAACTTACAAACTGAACATGCCAAAACATGCAAATGGAGACAATGCACAACATGAAAATGTAAAGAAAAATGCTAATGCTACGTTAGTGTTGTACCCTAGTGAGCATCAGGTACATCAAATGTATGTATTAACATCCTATGCTCATGGGGTCCATAGGGGAACCCGTAAGGATAGATTTTCTGCTAAATTATGCTACTTTATGTTAACTTTTCTAATCTTGCTAAGTGTAAGTTAATGTATTTTTGTGCATTCCATGTATACTAATGCTTTCTTTTTTTGCTTTTGCAGTTGTAGGGTGTTGTTGAAGCCAATCCTCATCATGGTAGAGCTTGTTGGCATCCTTTGTTGTATGAGTGAGCCCATATCGAACATGCCCACATTGGACACGTAGTTGGGTCACTAGGCGATATGGTTCTAGCTAGGAGCACACGAGTTCCTAGAATTCTTACTCCAACACTTTATTGTGATGATGTGGTCATACTTGGCAACGGAAGCTGCTAGTGTCATCATGGAGACATTACTACCTAGGGTAAACTAGGGCATTTTGAGGTTCATGTCTGATGAGCCCACTACCGGTGATGGTGAAGCAAGAGGTTTAGGTCGAGACCCTAGGGGCATTAGGCCTTTATCTAGGATCTAGTAGATGCCAGAGTCCAGTTGCTATAGAAAGAGAAACACTCTCTTTATTACTTGGCATGTGCATATCTTATTTCAGAATCCACCTGGGGCTATGTATTATGCTAGAGGGTAAGTGTTCCTCTGATTTTTGCATTATTCATTTGGCTATCAGCTCATACGAAGGTGTTAACTACTCATGTTTGTTGCTAGGTTTAGCATTGGTGATTATGCCTTGCATGATGAGGAGGGGGCCTTGAACCTGATTCGCACTGCCCTGTAGGAATTCTCATCCTACAAGAGCATTCATGTAGGGGTGATTGGGTAGATTGGGTCTAACTTGGCTAAGTACCCTTATCGGTATCCAAAGGCCTATGAGAGGTGTCAGATCCATGGTTGGTTGGATGCAGAGTGGGTGGATGATGTACCTAGCATTGAGGAGGCATTGGTTCCACCACCACCACATGCATACCTTTTGTTCTGCATAAGCAGTTTATTGCTTTGCTCTTATGCATTTGCTACTTTGCCTTTTTGCATGATGCTAACATTATTTTCTTTGCCTATATTGCAATTGCAATCACTTTGGGAGAGGTCATAGTGGTAGCTATGAGTCGTACTGAGGCCACCCTCATTATGAAGTATAGGGATGTTGAGGGTGCGCAACATTGGTTATGCTATGAGGCCACAGTGGAGTTGACTAGTAGGCTTATGTAGGCTGGGCTGATGGATCTTTTCTTGGCACTTAGCCCAGGCATCCCAATGGCCGAAATGGTCACCATTATCGATTCCTTTAGCAATGATGCTCATTACTTTATCATGCGGGTATGTGGCATGAGGAGGATCTTGGACCTCACTGATGACTTCGTTCTAAACCTCTTTGGCCTTTCCTCTGATGGCCTAGTGGTCATTAATAAGAGTAATAAAGAGGAGGACCATCAATGTGATATCAAGGAGTGGATAGGTACTTCCTAATCTCACAAAGGAATACTCATTAAGAATGTGTAGATGCTTGTGGTCCATGACCTTTACCCTCTCTTCCATGCCCGTGCGTTTTCAAAGCTACTCTCCCAAGGAAAAATCCTTGGGGTGGAGTAGGCTTGAGTGATGAGGGACATGCTAGAGGAGGGCACAAGGTACAACTAGGCCTCTCACCTTGCTAATGGTCTACATGTTGAGATCATCAAGCTGGGCCATAACCTCCAAGTGAGGTTGCAAGTTCACTATGAATTCTTTGTTGGATACCTGCGAAGATTTGTGGAGTTTTTAATCATTCGTGAGGATAGACGATGAGTGGTGCAAGACCACACATAGTTTTTGAAGCCATGGATCAAGCACTTATTTGCTAGCATGTGAATACAGGACCTCCTAGAGGCAATTGGTGAGTCATTTTCCATAATGACTAAAGGTCCCTTAGGGAAATCTTACTACTTGCATGATAGTGCAGGTGAGCCCCCACTAGTTGGTACTGGGAACACAACTAGGGGGGAGCGTTAAATTGCTAAGATGGTGGGACTGTCTAAGGTAAAGATTAAGAGGCCATGTCTTGTGGAGGAGCCTACATGAAAGGTCAAAAAGGTGGGTAGCAAGAAGATCCACTTGAAGTTTCATGACTTGTGCATGGATGTTGCAGGTTAGTACAAGTTATTGGATGCATTTTTTGCATTTTATGTGTTTATATTGTTATGTTTCTTATGTTATGCTATATTATGCTAAGTTGTTATGCTAAGTGTCAAATGCTAACCCATGTGTTTGAATTGTTGAAATTAGATGAGAGGGCTACTAGAGCAGTGGTAGAAGTAGTAGCAGAGGAGGTCCTTCCTTAAACTGAGGAAGGAAAAACACAAGAGGAGGAGTTGCATGAGGCTACAGAGGTTTGCCAATAGTTAGAGGAGGAGGGATTGCTTCACCCTGACTAGGGTGATTTTGATAGCCTCTTTGATGTGTGTAGCTAGGTGATCTCCCCACTCTCACACCTAAGGGTTTGCTAGATATGTGCTTTGCATTACCATTTGTTACTATTCTCTTTTTGCTCTTACATCTTTGGCTATTTGATTATTGTTAAATGTGTTATTGCATTATAGCCACAGAGATACCTACCAATGGTCCAGCGTGCACCTCTACCTACCGCATGGAGCCATGGATAGAAGTGCTTAACAAGTTCACCTTCATGGAAGGTTTGGTTGAGGACATGTTGAACCACCTACAATAGGTGGATCTCAAGCTCAGTATACATGTGATGTTGCTTTGCTTATCTTGATTTATTGATTTGATGCTTAGTCTATGACTAATTTTGTTTTGCTTATTGTATGCCAACAAGTTCTAAGGTTCACTGGGATCTAAGTAGGGTGGATAGGGTGGATGCCATGCTCAAGTTTTCCCTTGAGGTGGAGCAAGTACCTTACCACATGTATGAGGTAGCTAGTAAGTGGTTACTTTCAAGTGCTAAAGTGTTATGGGTTCATAGGTGCACTAACGAGTACTTATGGAAGTGGGTGCACGAGCTCTAGGATAAGTCAGTGAGCCAAGATGTCAAAATGGAGGACTTGTAGTCCCATTATGATTTTCTTGTGGCTTGTGCATGAGGGGACAATACCTAGTGGATAGTCGAGATTGACTATGCTAGATACTAGTTGGCAATATAGGGCAAGAACGAGGCCACTAGAGAGATCATTGAGTAGAGGTTGTAGATGGACTTACTTGCCTAAAAAACCAAGATTGGAAAGATTACAACACAAAAGTGTATCAGTGGGGGCAAACTCAGAAGAATGAGAAGCACCACTATAAGAATAAGTGAAACACGTACCTTAAATGATACAAGGAGGAGTCTGTCAAATGTGATATGTTCCTTAAGGCAACTAGTAAGACATGGGCTTATGAGTTATTCACTCATCACGTAGTGGTGAGTGGGTCTCTAGAGAGGTAGATTTTTGTGCCCTCAGGGGAGGTCTCCTCTACCATGTTTTTGATGGAGCTGCCCACATGGACCACCATGGACAAAGACAAGACCCTTGCAAGTATTAACTTTAGTCAAGAAGATTGGATACGGCTATTAGAGGCTGAAATCCTCCAACATTTGGAGGAAGGCCTTGATAGATTACCTTCGGAGATGGATGTGGGACCCTCTTAGGTTAGTTATTTTTTGTTTTTTTTTTGTGTTTTGTAGATTAGTTTTACATGTTGTGCATTTGCTGACTAGCTTACTATTTTACCTTGCTTTGAAAAGGTACTAGGTGATGCTACAGGCCTCAACCCCCATTGAATACCACTGGCTGAGTAGTCTTAATGTAGCCCTGCTATTAGGCAGTTTTACATTTTTTGGTGATTTTTGCTATACAGTCATGCCATGTATTTTGTTGATGGATTAATGAATATGTAATGATAAACTATCTTTGCTATGTGGGTTGCATATTATGTAAAGTATTACATGCTAGTAATGCAGTAGTTTGATGTGGTTAGGCCCTTTGTGGGCCTCATGCTAGTTTAAGGCCATGGCGGAAGGGCCATTGCTAGTTTAGGGCCATTTCGAGCTGCAAATAAAAGGATAAGGTGTTGACAATTTAGGGCCTTGGTGGGTCATAGCGATAGTTTTAGGTCGGTTTAAGTTGATGCGATGAAAGAAAAAGGGTTACTAGTTTTATGTTGTAGTAGATTGTATGCTAGTTTGAGGCCTTTTTAGGCCATGGCAATGCAAGGAAAGTGGCCAATTTTAGACCATGGTGGGCCATATGCTAGTTTAAGGCCTTTTCGGGCCATGGCATCTCAAGGAAGGTGCCTAGTTTTAGGCCATGACAGGTCATATGATAGTTTAAGGCCTTTTTGGACCATGGCGCTACAAGGAAGGTGGCCAATTTTAGGCCATGGTAGGCCATATGTATTTTTTTTACAATTTTGAATTTTGTGATTTTTATGTATTTTAGTGTTTTTTTTTATACATAGGAAAGTTAAATGAAAATGCATGGATGAAAGGAATGAATGCATAATAAAATGAATGATGTAAAACATAAGCAACCATGTGAAATGTAACTACGCAAGAAAAAGGCAAATGAGGCATGCGAAGGTTAAGGGTAAGTAGGCACTTAGCACATGTTGAACTAAGGGGAAGCCTTAGTCTTGTAGTTGCTTCATAACCCAATGTGGGTTAGGGGTTCATAGGACCTAGGCAGCATGATGCAATATTCTAGACTCGTGTTCGTGATGCTAAAGGATAACTCTACCCATAGAGCTTCCTCAGGGAGGTCATCGGCCTCTTTTGGTTCCTTAGGTGGGTTTGCCAGACAAGGTTGACCCTTATCCCTCACAGGTGGCATGTCATCAGGGAACTCTACCTCTGACCCTTTTTTGTGTCAAGGTTGTTGATGGTTGGAGGGGCTGCATTATCACCATGTATAATCACTTCTCTACCTTCATATGGAAGGTGGATTTCTTGGTGGATGGGAGAAGAGACGGTCCATAATTAGGCTAGCCAGGGCCTTCCTAGGATTAGGTTGAACCCAGGCATCTACTTAATGATAATGAATTTAGCTATTGTAGGGAATTACTTCCCTACCATGAAAGCTATCGTGATGATCCCCCTTACGACAATGTGTGACACATTAAAGGACTTTAGGCACGTTGTCTTCATGGGTTTGATTTAGTCAGTGAGACTGAGTTGATCAACAACTAGGAATGGGATGATGTTAGTTTCTACCTCGATGTCAACAAGCATCCTGCAAATCTTGCACTGCCCTACGCAAATTGTTATGAACATTGGCATCGTGATGACTTGATTGTTTTCAGGATTAACCTTAATCACCTCATCAAAAAATGCTAGGGGTGTTGAACTCAATCCCTATGGTGTTGGGGAAATCATCACAACATGGATGGCTTGGTCATCTATTGGGATGTCCTCCTTGACAAGAATGAAGATCAACATGTGAACTAATGCTTTGCAATCAGTAGAGAAGGTCATAGTCATACATGCTCAAAGTTGTGTTTTTTTATTTTAGCAGTTATTTGGCTTGTGCCAACACATCTAGGAAATCCTTACCACTATCAGTTGCTTTGTTGGCCTTCACCTCCTCCATGTGGCCCAGGAGACAAATCTCTTGGGGAAGGGATTTGGGCTTTGCTTACTTCGCTTGCTTTTGAGCCTCAATGCTTGATTGTTGATTACTTGCAGTGGTTTCTTTAGCCGATGTGGCCATGGGAATAGAAGAGAAGGGGACAAGCTTAAGAAAACCTAGCTCTAGCCATTTCCTAATCATTTTGTAGGTGAGGTGCTCATTGGGCCTCCCAGGCTACCATCTAGACTACCTGTTGTTGTATGCAGGATGAGACCTTAGGTGAGTAAGGCCCAACATAGTCCACACCATTGGACTCTGAGTAGGCAAGGAGTCCAGACATTGAGACATCCTAATAACAAAAGGTGTTTGGATTGTTGTCACTATAATGTACTGTAGGGTCCTAACCACAAAGGGTGTCATGGGTGCTCGAGGTGCCGCACTAATGACAAAAGGGAACCTCGAACTGGTTGATGCTAAGGAGGCCCTAGTGTTGCCATAGGGCACACAAACCATGAATGGTTCTTGTTTTGGTTATGAGTCATCATCAATGCTAATGGCATTGATAACATAACCTACACCACTTGCATTGAGAGGGTCTTTGTAGACCTTCATTAATTGATTTTTTGGGTGAACTGGATTGGTTGCATCAAGAGCTAGTTGGCTTTAGTTAATCATGCATTGTATGCCATCCCATAAGGCCATGTAGAAGTCTATTTCATGGCCAAGTAGTTGGTGGTAATGGTAGAACCAGTTCAACTTGAAATGTTTAGGGACCAAAGGTTCATTTGGTGCAGCTACTAATGGGTTTTTGAGAAGCTCACAGTAGCGATCATGGCACTTGCAAGCATCCTCAGAAATCTACTTATATTGAATACACCCAGCATTAAGTAGTTGACCTAAGAGCTCTAATGGATTGATGGGCAATGGTGTGTACTTTGAGCAATCCTTACACTCAAAGTTTGGCCTTGGGGTAGCTTGTCCCGTGGCTACTGATGGGGTAGAGTAGTTGGTCATCGCAATGCCAGTGCCAGATGCCTTGTTGTTGGCCAGGGCCTTAGGTTCCTTGGCCATTGGTTTGGCTTGGCCTCATTGGCCACTATTGCAATAGTTGTGGCTCCTTTCCATTTTCCTTATATTTCTTTACATGCCCATTTTTGTGGGCCATGTAGGTTGGGTCCTAATTGGCCTCCACCACATCTTGGATGCTCTTCATTTGAGAAAATGCTTGGCTTAGGGAGTGTAGGGCAAGGTAGTACAAATTTGACTTGATGAAGTCATTCATTGCACCTTTGAAAATGGTTAGTAGGTAAGTTTCTATGATGGGCTCATTAATTTCACTAAGTGACATGCTCCAACGGTAGATGAATTTTTGTATGAGCTCTAAGTGTCCTTGCTTGATTTGCATCAATTGATCCAAGGTTACCTCAGGCTTCAAGTTGTACTTGAAGTGAATGATGAATTGACTGAGCAATTCCTCCAAGGAAGATATGGAGGCCCTAGGAAGTGCACGGTACCAATCTAGTACCTTGCTAGTCAAGAACATGGCAAATGCACAGATGATTACATGGAGCCATGCTTACAATAGAAGGAATTTAGAATAGAAGGTCACTAGATGGGTCTTAGGATTCCCTTCACTGTTGTATTTAGTGAACTAGGGAAGTTGGACCCTAGGAGGTATGGTTAGTGATGGGACCGTAGGATTGATTGGGTCATCTTGGTAAAAGTCCATCAGTGGACCATTTTAGAGGAGGAGGCTTTGAGCTACTTAACCTCCTCAGTGAGCATCTAGATGAGTTGAAATGCTTGGTCCAAGCTCAGACTGGGCACAACAGGCTACGTTGGTTGTGTTGTTTGTTATGTTGCTGGAGTGATCCATGACCTCACTATGGGTGGCGCAGCCACATGAGATGCCTGTTGCATGTATTATTATGTATGTTGCACCATGGGCATAGAGTCTAGGGGTCACCACATGATTGTGGTTTGCACCATGATAGGGGGCATCGATGAGATATGCAAAACATATGACACCTAATTTGGTGTTGGTTGGGACATTTGCACAATGTGCACGTAAGGTTGTGTCGACATCACAGATGCCAATAGGAAGGATTATGTAGACTGCATGGATGTCACGAAGGGAAGGATGGAAGATGATCTTACACCCTGATGTGTATGATGTACAAAGGTTTGGGTGACAGAAGATCCTACATCCTGATGCATGTGCACTTAATGACTTGCCACCACATGGGTTAACCTAGGAGGTGATAAAGGGGATGTAACTGCCTAACAAAAGGTGAATGGATGGCATTGTTGAGGGATGAAACTAGAGGTAGCCTACTGGAAAGAGGCATAAAATGGATTCTCATTCTCTAAACAAGCTTTGAACTCATCCTGCCCATCTTGCAAGGGCTCCTCGTAATCGGTTGCTACGTCATGCTCAGTCAACCCACTCAGTTGAACAAGTTACTAGAAGGTCTCAGTGAGTAGAATGAAATCGTTGGGGGTAGGGAAGCACTCCCTCCCATTCCAGTGTATGATTTCATAATTCCATTTGGTGTCCATTTCTTGGTGGTCTAGGGATAGAATCGCTTGAAGTTTCATGTAAATGAAGTTATATTTTTCATCATCAAGTACCATGTACTTGGGAGGTTGGTTGTGTATTCTAAGTGACCTTTCCGCCAAGGTGGACCCCCCAACTCTAGGAAGATCAATTATGATCTCCTGTTAACCAAGTTAAACAACAACCATGCTTAAGGTAGAGGTTGAAGGTTCCTCAGGGTTCATGATGCTATGCAAGGAATGCAAAAGTTGCAGATGCTAAAAAAATGGATAAGTATAGAAATGCTGAAAAATGGCTAAGTAAAAAGATGCTAAAAATGCAGAGAAAATAGCTAAGTCTGAAAACACTACTGAAGAAAAAACTCTGGTGTGCTACACTTGCTATGCTCTCATGTTGAGAGCTAGCTACACTCTCCTTAGCACACAGAGATTTGGCCAAGTGCCAAAGATACGCTTTGGCTTTCACCCAATAGGGTTCTAGGGGAAACGACAAAAGGGTTCAATCTACATGAACCGACTCATAGACAACTCTTGTGTTGGCCTATGATCTAGCTAGTGCCATGGAAAGTCCATAGGGATGTCAAGTCTACATTAGCTTGAAGCTAGTAATGAAGGTGTAGAGAGCACGTGGGACTACCACTAAATGTAGAAGGAAATGGCATGACCCTCCTTCTAGCATTAGAAAATTATAGTGACCAAAGATGTTGATGATTGGAATCATCACACTAAGGGTCTACGATCATAGTATAGCCCTAACCTCACCCCCATCCAAAGGGCCATTGTTGGAGGGGAAAAATAGAGGCAAAGTGCCTGGGATGATCTTGTCGATCAAACCAGGACTTACAGAGTGTTTCGATGAACAAGTGCTAGGGAGGTTCGCATAGCGTTTTTGGTGGTACTGGATGATAAATTGTATTTTTCATCACTCTGATATTGAGGTGGTCATGATATCGGGTACACGATATTGGGTATGCGATATCATGGCCCAAGATGCAATATCGTACATTCGATATCGCAGGGTTACTCCCAAGCCTATAAATACAGTGCCTAGGCGTACAATTGGAAGTAAGTTTTTAACAGTCAAGTAGCGAAACTCTTGCAGTTTATCCATTTGAAAGTTAGAATATTTTCCAAGTGCCTATAGTAGAAGGTCTAAATGTGAATGAATCTTTATTCAAGCATTGATGTACCTGAGCACACCATTGTGTTGGCAATAAAGATGAGATCTTTGATCCATTCCTTGTAGCACTTGAGATTTTCTTTCTTATGCATTTACATATTGTTATTTCATGCAATTTACATTAATGTTATTTATGCAACAATTAATTTTGATCAATTATGCAAATTGTTAAAGTACACAAGCACGACCCTTTTGAGCATACGTATGACACTTGGTAGTTCAGAAACAACTAGAATTTGACAGCCCAACAGTGTTTGCACAAAGTTCAAGATGTGTTCAGGAAGTGGGAAGGGTTGCTTATGTTAGGCTAGATTAGACTATAGTTTACTTAGCAATTAATCGCTCTTACTTTTATCCTTGCTCTAGGTGAGTGATTCCATAAAAACACAAAATAATAAAAATCTTATGCCTCAATCACACTTAACCATACAATTGCATTCCACAAGTGGAACTGGGAAGAGAACGAATGAACAACATGCACACATTATTTAGCTCTAGTGTACTTAGTAATTATAGTCTACAGAATTTGACCGGATCACACATGAATGGTTGTGATTTGTATGGTTGGGCATAGGGGTACCTTGCTGCTCATCATGGGCGCCATTGCCAGGGACTATAGTTCTTCGTGCACTATCTAAGTCTAGTGAAACTTAGTAATCTCATTGTTCAAACCCTAAGAGTCAAATCCTATGAAAACAAAAATTATTATCATTAAATTAAATCTTAACTGCACACTGTTACAAGTTATTAACACAAAATGTCTTCTTCTCATAGGAGCCCATCTCTACCCAGGGCAGTTCAGGTGCCTCAACAATACTTGGTGGTATATGCTCATCTCGATGAGTATGTACTAGACTTTACCTTCATCTTATATCAAGATGAACTGATGTGGTGATGTGATATGGAAGGAAACATTGTGTTGCCACCTAATTGATCTGTTCCAACAATGCTCTAGCTAATTCTTGCATGACACGAGCTTCAACATCTCTATGAAGAATATGAGATGCACAATCCTAACTCAAGGGATTATCATGCCATTGAAGTGCAAAGATTAAGGGATCATTAGCTAGAGCACCAACACAAGCTTATGAAGGGCAAGGGGTCAAACATCTTTCCACCTATGCTTGGCCCAATTGATGAAGGTGAGCATTTCTTTAGTAATTCTCCTCTCTTTGACTTTGTTCAAGAAGCCCTCAACTAGAATGTAAAATCCACAATCCACAATCCTAGTTCTGGTCAAAATGGAGCTAATAACAAAAATGGATCTGGAGAAGAAGGTCAAGAAAAAGGGGAAAAAGGAGATCATGATCACAATCATGGTCACAAGCATCAAAGGAAGGATGATAAGCATCAGCGCGAAGCAAGTTCCCCTTCTTCTTCCCCTTCATCATCATCTTTTTCTTCATCAGGTTCAGATCATGGCCGTAGACGAAATAATCATGATGGGGGTGATCGATGGGATCAAAACAACAGAAGGGACCATCGGGATAGTCATGATTGAAGATGTGGGAAATCTAGAGAGGTCCAACATCAAGAAAGAAGAGCTAGTAAGGAAAATCATAGGCACCACAATCATGGCCTTGATGAACCTCTACTTGCTACTCGAGGCATGTTAAACATTACAGAGGCTATGAGGATTCTAACCAGGCATGTGAAGAATAGTAGAATAAAGAGGCTTGATATGAATAATATCCCTCAGTTTGAGGGAGGATATGATGCTAATATGCAAAATCATTTCCAAGCCTTTCAAGATGCATGTGCCTTGAAAAATATTGAAAATGACTGGCAAAAGCTGAAATTATTTCCAAGGACACTCATAAAGAAAATAGAAAGTTGGTATCAATCCTCGGAACTAGAATCAATCAGGCGGTGGAGTACGATGTTGGAATTATTCGATGACAAATATCAAATTTACTTCTGAGTTTCCAATCTAAGGAAAAAAATTCAAGGGTGAAAATAAGGGAACCATGAGCCCTTGGATGCTATTATTGGACGATACTACTCTCTATTGCATAGGTGTCCTGACCATAAATACTCTCAACTTAATCAGCTTCGTCATATCATAGACAGGTTGTAGTCTGAAACTAGGAAAATCCTTGACATCTATGCCCATGGGAGATTGATAGAGTTAAGCATCTGTTGGATCCAAAAACTAATTGAGTAAGTAGCCAAGGAGGAGGGAGAATTGAGAAAATGTGAAAGTGCAGAAGAATACAATATAGACCCTTCTATTCAAAAAAAGGGGGTTTAATTTTGTGATAGTGAGGATGAATTCACCAGAGATGAGGCAGTGAATTAGAAAACCTTACCATTCCAAAAATTGTAATCAAAAATCATGGCCAAGGTTGATCAATTATGGGACTCCATGGATAATAAGTTTCAAGGTATCTTAAAAATTGCTGAAAAGTCCAAGGAGCAAAGTGGTGAGCGAGAGCGTCGGAGGCGTAAGGAAGCTAAAAGCACAATATCTAAAGGTAAAGGTAAAATGGATGCAATAGCAATGGCTATGGATAGCAATTCAGATGATGATGGTGGATGTGCTGTTTTCCAGTATGAACATCCTAAGGGATGTTGTTTAGTTGTATCACACTTGCAAGTATTTGGGGTGTATGTCTTACATCCACGAATTGCACAAAGGAAAATGGCCAAAAGATTACCTTATCCACAAGGCAATCCTTGATAGTTTCACCAACCACAATAATACTATCTAAGTGGAACTCCTCTGCAATGCTATGAACTATACCAGCAATAGCAACAATCACAATCATGGGCATTACCACCTCTAAGACATCAATACCCTTACCAACAACCAGATCCCTATGGTTACTATGTTCAACAACCTTCATCTCCAAGGGACTCCTCTAGTCATATTGTTGCTTATCAATCTCACCAATACCCTCCTAAAACATACCAATCACCCTATCCATGGAGAGATGCCACCTACTACCCTCATGCACCTCTTGTTTCTGCACCTACTCCTCCAACTCCTACACAAGTACTACATGCTCCATCCATGCAAGGTGAATTGCTTACACAACCACAACAAAGGAACACTACAAGGGTAGTTAATCTGCAATCGATTAACCCATCTAGTGGGTCAGAATCACAAACAAAGAAAAGACCTTTCTTCTAATCTCACAGTCCAATAAAGCCCTCAGACACATTAGTGGTTGGTAATCCTGCTCCTCCACCTTTCTCTACTTCCTCTTTATGTAAGTCCCCTTCAAACCAAAATCCCTCTTGAATCCATACTGTAATGTTGACACATGCTGTATTGGATTAGATTTAAGCCGATAATCTACCCAAAAAATTAGTAATCTTGGGAGTCCCCTAGTTTACTTGTAGATTGTTGGGAATGAGTCTTGCAAAGCTCTTCTTGACTCTAGTTCTGGTGTTAATCTAATCTCACATGGGATGTACACCATGTGGAACCTTCCTCCTTTAAAGAAGAGCAACATCCGGCTAGAACTGGTAGACCAGTCCATCACTATTCCATTAGGACTAGTTGAGGACATTGTTACCACCATTTGTGGGTGGTCATATCCCACTGATTTCCTAGTAATTAAAGTGGATAACTGCAAGGGGAACTTTCCAATCATTATGGGAAGGGTGTGGTTAAGTACTATTGATGCCAAAATGGGCATTAGATATCTTTCCTTAGAAATATCAAAGGAAAATGAGTTTGGAAAGATCGAGAAGAAGAGAGTTCCATATATCGCGTACAACGATTCAGGGTGCCATTGTGTGCAGAAGTTATGGTTAGTAAAGTAAACAACTATCTCTGCATGCAAGCAATGTGCACCAGAAGCTGATATCTAGATATGTCTATACGCAACAACCAAAAAACAAGAGGGCACCCAGTGGCTAACAACTGATGCTAGCAGCAGTACATTATGCATGGAGTTAACTAAGGGCCTAATGTATGAGTATGTTGCAAGCATGGATGAACTCGAGCAAGTTCATCACTAGCTCTCCGAAGGAGCAAATGATGAGGTCAATTGGGATGAGCTGAAAATTCCTGATAATTTTAAACAAGAGCCCCTCAAATTGAAGATGTTATCGGCTGGAATGAAGTACATAATTTTGAAAAATGGAAGGTTGGTTATTATTAATGCTAAGCTTGCTACTGAACAAAAGAAAAAGTTGATAAAATTTGTGGAAAAGTGGTCAGCAGCCTTTGCTTGGTCATATTTCAAGCTCACTGGGATAGATCCAAGAATATGCTAGCACAGAATATACACTAACCCCACTGTCAAGCTAAAACAATAGTCGTAGTGACATTTGAATCCCAAGTTAAAACAAATTATCAAAGATGAGATTGAACAACTCCTCAAAGTGGGATTCATTTACCCTATCGCAGATAGTGAGTGGGTCAGCCCACTCATGATTGTACCAAAGAAAGGAGGCAAATGACAGGTGTGCATTGATTTCTAGCTGCTTAATATGGCAACTTTCAAGGATCATTTTTCGTTGCCTTTCATGAACCAAGTGTTGGACACCATTTCAAGGCACAGCTATTACAGCTTTCTTGATGGTTATAATGGCTATAACCAAATCTGGATTGCACCAGAGGACTAAGAAAGAACAACTTTCACAAGTCCTTAGGGGACTTTTTCTTATCGACAGATGTCATTTGGTCTATGTAATGCCCCAACTACATTTCAACGAGTGGTAGCAAGGTAGAAGTTTTTATAGATGATTTTTCTACCTACGGAGCTACATTCGAGCAAGCCTTGGACCATCTTGAGTAAGTGTTGATGAGATGTGTCCAAACAAATCTCTGGCTCAATTGGCATAAGAGCCATCTTATGGTCTAGGAAGGTGTAGTCTTAGGGCATCACATCTCAAAAGGAAGAATTGAGGTGGACCTTGAAAAAATAAGGGTCATTCAAGGAATAACCCATCAACCCAAAATAGTTAAAGAAGTTCGGTCATTCCTTAGTCATACTGGCTACTACCAATGATTCATCGAGAATTTTTCCAAAATCACCAAGCCATTGGTAGAATTAACAAAGAAGGATGTATCTTTCATCTAGACCCCTACATGTGAATTAGCATTTCAACAATTAAAGCAAAATCTTGTTAAAACCCACATTCTTCAAGCACCAGATTGGTCCAGATTGTTTCATGTGATGACCGATACATCAAATTATGCTTTGGGGGCAGTGCTTACACAAATGGATCATCAAAAACGTCCATATTAGATTCACTATGCAATTCAGAGCATTGTAGGTGCACAACTGAACTACACCACCATAGAAAAGGAGTTGATGGTAGTGGTGTTCACCTTAGAGAAGTTTAGGCACTATGTGCTGAAACACCCCAAATTTCAGGGCATCCTTTCTTCACCAGGCCATCGCAATTCAGGCAGCGTCACGGCAGTTCATCAGAAGATGGATGTTCTGGGCCTTAGGCTGTGCAGTTTGGCAAATTTTCTAGCTGGGTAATTCATCCAGCTGACAGCCTACACAGAAGGAATGCAGAGAGTTGTTGGTGGTGCTCAAAATGCGTAAAACAATTTGGCAAGTTTTCTAAGTTAAAGGAGTTTGCTACGCTACGCAACACTATATAGCGTAGCAGGCTTCGGGAGACAATTATTCAATCAGTCAACCGAAAATTGTTGCAAGACATGGTGCTACGCTACGTAGCACAGCACAGCGTAGCGAGAGCAAGGTAGGAAGGGCCAACCTACTTAGTGATTTCAAATGCACTCAGTCAGCGCCTCCGACCTTCGAAAACAGTTGCTTCGCTTGGCTCCAAGTGCTTCGACAATGGCTCCTTCACCAAAAAACAACAAACTTAGAAAAAAGTAGGCCATGTTGGTTGCTACGCTACGATATGCTACGTAGCGTAGCACAACGTAGCAACTCTACAGGAGTAACGAAAGACATCTCAAAGGGGGGGATCAGCAAGTTCGCAAGTTTTGCAGTGCAAAAAAGCAAAGTTTGCAGATTGGCGATGTTTTTACGACTAAGGCCAGCTTCTATGCTATGCTACACTACGTAGTGTAGCATAGTGTAGAAAATATGCAATAAATAGTCAACGCGCTTCAAAAGCTTCCAGCACATGCAACAAGACGCAACGTAAGTTTTTCCTTCAAACCGGTGGCTACGCTATGCTACGTTGCATAAAGTAGCACAATGTAACAAGATGCTACACTACACTGACATGCTACGCTACAAAGCATAGCGCAGCGTAGCAAGCAGTTACGCTATATCAATGCACTTCACCCATTTGCACCATTGGCACACATCTCCAAATTCTGACAGCACAATTACGGCATGGTAGGCTCGCAATTACAGTGTGGCAGGCTCGTAATTACAACGATCATGCATGTCCAACGGTCATGCATGCCCATGCAGCATAGACAAGTCAATGCAGGCCTAGGACACGCTACGTCCAAATAACACCTTTCGTGTGCCCTCAGCCCTATAAATACCTCAATGAGCAATGCCCAAAGGCAGTAAGTGGGAAGCAAGGAAGGAAGTCGATGACAAGTCTATTGGTTGATGAATTGGCTGGTTGGCAGGAAAAAGTTGGCATTGTATTCCTGAGCATTATAAACATCTTGTTTGACACTAGAAATAGTTAGCATTCTCATTTCGCATTCTGCTCTACCCTTCCTGCTATCCTCATAGCATTTTTCATTGTTGACTCTCGAGTCTACGTTCAAGCATACAATTATCTTGCTCTAGACGTCTTGGTTACCTTTGGGATCTCTGCGCCTCCCAACGTCACACAACCAATTGTATCCACCTTGACAGAGTTAAGTCATAATCTTGAAGCAATGCATTTTCCTAACTGCATTTTACTTTGTATTTCTTGCTTATCATTGCATTTTTACATTATTTTCTATCCCTCTTGCATTTAAAGTTATCATTTTATGTTAGAGGTCTCGTTTTCAAATGATCTGTTCACAAAAGGTTATATTAACACCGACTAAGTCCCTATCTGATCGACTAGACCATTCAGGGCACCCTGTTTCTGTTTTATCCAACACGGCCCTCACCTGGATACGGGGTTAAGACTACCACAATCGACGACCTCTCGGTGTTTTCCAGCCGTCGACATTTTTGGTCACTACAGTTTTCTGGCACTAGAAGGAGGGCCTTTTAGTGCCCTTTCCGTGTTTCACAGTAGTCCTGTAAGCGTTCTGCACCCTGATACACAGTGGCGTAAACTTGACACCCATTTGTGGTTGTTTATGCATCGTGCGGTGCATATCGGTCGCCTCGACGGTTCCCCCAGAACCCTATAGGACATAAAGCCTCCAATCGCCAGTTGACTTGTTTATTTTATGGTAGTCTTGCACACGTTCTATACCCTATCGCGCACTAGCGTAAACGTGACATTCTTTCATGGTTGTTTATGCATCGCGTGCTATAGGTCAGTCATTCCAACGATTCCTCGGGAATCCAGCAAGACATAAAGCCTTTTTTTTTGTTATTTTCTGGTTTCTTTGTTCTTTTTTTCATAATCATCTAGCTTCATAAGAATGACTTCCACAACCACCACTGCAAATACCTCTAACCTCGAGGTTTCCATCACGGTTCAAGGCATTACAAGTGCCGAACAACCACTTAACCTGATGCTGGAAACACGTTGATCCCTCAGGATCCAAAACTGGGACCTGAGGGCTTGGCCCAGCAACATGAGCATTATAATTTCCTCTATGCAAAGGTGTAGGCAAACCTACCCTTGGATGTGCACGAATTTGAAGATAAATGTAGCTTCGAGTTTGCTTACTGCAACACGAAGGAATTCATTCCCACTCCCAGCGCTTCCATACCTTTGACACAGATAAATCAATAGCTTCTAAATCAGCTGATCTAGTTGGCTAGACTTAGGGAGAAATAAGACACAGTGTCTAACCATGACGAGACCTTCCAGGATGGACAAGAGGAGCTCAATTCTCAATCCGACGGGGGAGGTCAGACCAACCCTGTCACAATCCCTCCTACCCAGTCTTTCTGGGCCAACCTGTTGTCTGTCACCACTCCCTTTGTGATCACGTGTACGCTCCCATAGCCTACAACTACACCTACAATGGGTAGCCATGTCACCTTCCTAGCATATCAACGCGCTTGTTCCCCTATTTCATTTGCAGCAACTATGCCTCCGCAAACCTTTCATCAGCCCATTCCTGTAGCACATCACACACCAATCACGGCTACCCTACCGCATGTTCATACTATACCTACTTTACAATCGTACGCAACTTCTGTTTCCATTCCTACGTTCACATCTGTTCCACCAACTGTAGTGGGCCCAGGCCCATCCACATGGTGGACCCCATTCACTTCTTTGCCTATTTCACGATCGTCGCAGATGTCTCATTATGTTCTCCCTCAGACCTACCAAACCCTCAAACAGTACAACCCAACACGGGGCTATGGTCTACTTCGTCAGTGACACAAGCGGTCTATCCGGTAGCCCAACTCGCGATTGCTACTCCAACAGCACCACCTACCGGGTGGTGGACAGAACAAGCAGCACCATTCGCGGGAGCCACCCCAATAGTACCACCGATGGGTCACGCCGCCACCCCTACCATTCCATAGATGGGAGTTGCCTTGGCAATTCTCCAACTGTCCACAACGTCGCAGGGTTTGTATCAAGCATTCCAGCTTATCCAAATCCTTACTGAGGAAATAAAATGCCTCAAAGCTGTCGGGTCTGACATGGTACAAGTCATGGACTTTTACTAGGACAACCCCATTAGCCTTGCAATCCTTGCTCTCACGTTACCCCCAGGGATGTCCCTCCCCCACTTCACGAAGTACAATGGGGAGGGAGATCCCAATGCATATCTTGTTACCTTTAGGTCTGAATCTCTTCTATTGCAACAATGGCCACACACGATTATTCATGTCTTTGCCATGTCTCTGGCAGGGAAAGCCTTGGATTGGTACCGTGCGCTACCATGCTCATCTATTTTAACTCTAGAGGAGCTTTTGACACAGTTCGTGATGTGCTTCAAGTATAACTTGAAGGCAGAAACCACGTTGGACTAGTTGATGAGCATGAAGAAGGATCCTCTGGAACCGGTCCAGAAGTTCATCCAACGTTGGAGCGTAACCTTAATGAAATCTGCAAGCCCATCGCGGAGGCCCACCTGTTGGCCATCTTTAAGGGTGCAGTAAATGACTTCATCAAGTCTAAACTGTATTACCTCGCTCCTCGCACTCTTAGTTAAGCCTTCACCCAGACCAAGAGTATATAGGATGCAGCTGAGGCAAGCAAAGACCTGACCTACATTACCTACAAAAACACTTTCACAAATAAGGACAAGGATAATGCCCCAACAACCACAGTGGCTACTGTGGTGACCGAGGCCAAGCCCAAACCTAGTAACAATGGTAACAAGAACAACAAAAATCGGCCGTATTCGCAGCTAACCCTGTGCCCAAGTAGGGCAATGCGTCGCAACCTCCAGTACTTGCACTTGAGACATCTGCACAACCCAAACTAAAGTTTGAGCGTAAAGATCACTCAAAGTATACCCCACTACCTCTCAAGCCTTCAGAACTTCTGAAGCAGCTATTGGCAACGAGGCACATCCAACACAAGCAAATGTCAGAAGAAGGAATCAGGAGACATCAACGCTACTACGAGCTCCTTAGGAACCCCTCTTTGGCCCTGCCCAATGAGCCCCCAGTTCCTAAGGGTTTTAGGTTAGATAGGTTTTGTGACTACCACCAACAATGTGGTCACAACACGAATTACTGTCTGGCATTGAAGGATGACATGCAAAGGGTGATTGATCAAGGGAAACTAATGTTGGATGAAAGAAACCCAGTACGCCCTGAGAATAAATCTCTGCATGTCTACACAGACCCCCTCAACGCCAACAATGCTGGTTATGTTATCAACACCATCAGCGTTGACATTGATCCTACGCCACCCCGACAGCGGTTCATGTTTTGTGTGCCTCAATGTAGCACACCAGCACCACCAGCAGCTGGCCGAGGTTCGTAGCAGCCATTTTTCCTGAGAGTCCCTCCCTAGGCATCCACCTTTGTGCCATCTATTAGTAAAACAATGCCACCCTGCCCGTTAACACCGTTAGCTCCATTTGTCATTAGGGGGCCAATTCCTTCAACATCCCCCATCTCGCATAAGACAGTTGCACAACCTTCTCGTCCTAAAAAATGGGAAGTGCATTCCGCAGGTGAGACATCGAGAGGAAGTACCACCCCATGCATTTCCAAGCCTATGTCTTTACCCCCTGCATCCACACCCTCATCATCGAAGAGGGACGTTGCTATAACTGCATAGTCTACGCCACCCTGCCAAAAAGAGTTTGAACCTAGATATGAAGTTGCCCCTCCTCTAGAAATTCATCTTCTGGGATGAATAGAAGAGGAGGAAAGTGTTAAACAGGGGGATGGCCAAGACCTCTTAGATGCCCTCACTCAGGTCAAGCAAGCTCTAAAACAAAAAAACACTACATTAAGCTTGTACGATCTAATCATGACATCCATCCCACATCGCGAGGCTTTGATCCACATGTTGATAGTGATTCCAGTCAACGAAGACATGCCAGCGGAAGAGGAAGTGATCCACTCGGTCATGCTCCCCTCTACACCTATAGAGCCAAAACCATCTCAACTAACTTTCTGCGATGACGCCATTAGAGAAGATCCTGAAAGGGTTCAGGTGACTACAACACCCCTATTTATCACAATTTGGGTCGGCCAACACTGGATCGGAAGGGTACACGTTGATGATGGGGTTGCCACGAACGTCATCCCCTTCCCTATTGTGGACAAGTTGGGCTTGGTTGACCAGGTCAAACCCACAACGACATCATGCCTGAGGTCATTCAATGGGGTGCGAGTCGTGGTGAAGGGCACGGTCCACATAGACTTCGTGGCAGGGGATCAGTTTCCCACGAACGCAACGTTCATCGTGGTCGAGGAGATGCTCAGGCTTAACCTGATCTTGGGGAGATCATGGTTAGCACAACTTAGGGTTGTCTCTTCGCCCATTCATTAGGAAATCAACCTACCATACACAGGTAGGGAGGTGGTGATCCATGGTGATGAGGTAGCAGCACAAGCAATTAGTAACGTAGACATGGAGCAAAGCTCAGAGGTTGTAACCTCTGAGAATGAAGCGCGTGCTTACGCATGCACTAACCATCCAGCGGGGGAATCGGCTCAGCAAGCTGGTTTCCAAAACGAAAGCGCATGGGTTGAGTTGCCCTTCTACGCGGGGGACAATGATGTGAATGAAGGCCCTGGCAAAGCATCTCGGCCTTACATTCCGCTCAACCCACGATGGGTCAAGAAGCTGCTACAGTGTTTATGCTGCTACAATGTCTACGCTGCTACAGTGTTTACACTGCTACAGTACCAGTACAGTGTTTTTTCAACAAAAACACACAAAATGAGCCCGTTTCAAAGTCGAATTCGTTGTGATTCGCACCTACTTCAAACCGGTCTAAGTACTAACAGCCACCAACATGGATCACCTTATCCAAGGCATACAATACACACAACATAACGATTTCGATATGACTTCCTCTTACCCGAGATTGCCATCCGCGTACGACTACAATTCATAATTTCATACTTAGCCAAATTTTCTCCCGTTTACGCTGTACATGCTAGACATTTAGAAAAATTTTCAGTGTTCACACGCCAGACATTCTGCACACTAAGCCCGAAACACACTCAGCACTTGTTAGCTAGCTCGTAAGCTGCCCCGTCACACATCACCATGGAATCATCCCAAAACTCCAGCACACGCGCCTTCATAGTCCCCACACAAGAACAATATAACTACATCTGTGTGAAGATTTAGGCCAACCTTCCTATTGACCACACAGAACAGGAGGCAAAATGAAACTTCGAGCACATATACATGGGAGGTCATGAATTCATCCCCTCTGTATATGACATCATCCCCCTTTCTGATCCTCATCATAGGCTCATCTCCCAGCTCCTTCTAGCAAGGGGCCAAAACACACGGCGACCCACTAAGGAGCCCCAAAACCAACATGATGTAGATGACTTCGAGGCACAATCTGAACCTGAGGATTCATACCACACCCTCAGGCCCCATGCCTACATGAACCCATCACTCCATCCTCACATGAGATAGACGATCACTCACCAAGTGTCAATGAGCACACAAGCACCAGTATCCCAACAGAGATTACCCACCCCCATCTCCACACAGTACATACTGCACGTGCAAACGCATGGGGCCACTTTCATTACATCAGCCCCGCACATCCAGGGTGTCACTTCACAGTTTGTGACTAGGCAAGGAACCATACCCCTTGTTCAACAGCCCACTCACTTCAACGTGCCACACACCACAACCACAACTCTGAACATCGCTCCATAGCAACAAATGACAACCCAACAACCTCCCCAACCAACTAATTTGCCTATCGCTCAAGAGTGGGTAGAAGAAAAATAGATGATGCAAGCGTTAGCGAATGAGGTAAAGCAACTTAAAGCTGACAACACTGAACAAGTTAAAGTACTGGATTTCTACCACGACGATCCAATTAGCTCTTCAGTGCCACCGTTAGCTTTACTCAAGGGAATCACACTGCCCCAGTTAACCAAGTACAATGGGAAGGGAGATCCAAATGCTCACTTAGTCACGTTTCGATCAGAAACTCTATTGCTTCAAGCTTGGCCCCACGCAATCTTGCG
>MNCI01012079.1:960918-980168 GCA_015680685.1 Gnetum montanum
AGAGCATCTCCTTTACCATGCACAATTCCTTGATCAGGTCCCAATCCCCACAATTTTCATTTCCCTATCCAGCTACAAAATTCATTTCCCCAATCCCATGTACTACTGAAGACGGTGCGATGACATCTGGCCAAGTGTCAAAGGACAATGCTACTAAGTTTCTTGTGGTGTTTTGTACTTCTTTGTCAACGCTTCTCGGGTCAATTCCTCCAAGCGTTAACAAAGAGGGGCCAATGAAACACCACAAAATTCTGAGCTTCGTACTTCTCCTACAAGAATCGAGCTAAGTCATGATGCTCCCCAGCATGACTGAAGCTTGAGGACCTCACAGGTAGCTTCAAATAAAGTCAAACTGAATAAGAGAGAGTTCCTTGGGACCCACAGGTAACTACATCAGCATCCGGCATAAGGAATTTCAAGTTTTGGGTTAAACATACTTGGTTTTGACCAATTATACTCTGGGCACACCTTGGTGTACACTGGCCAGCGTATAGCCTAGCGTATAGCAACTTTTGGGCCCCAGAAATGAGTCAAAACATGCCAAAACTGAGTGTCTGGACCCCCCAGGACCTTTCCCAAGGTCCTCAGCAGCTCTCAGGCACCTGAAAATCAAATTTTGGGCTTCAAATGATGGTCTTTCATTCCTCTACGCCCAGCGTACAGGCCCAGCGTAGAGACCAGCGTAGAGAGACTTTTGGGCCCCAAAAATGAGTTAAAACATGCCAGAACTGAGCGTTTGGACCCCCCAGGACCTTCCCCAGGGTCCCCAGCAGCTCTCAAGTACTTGAAATTCAAATTTTGGGCTCCAAATGATGGTCTTTCATGCCTCTACGCCCAGCGTAGAGAGACTTTTGGGCCCCATAAATGAGTCAAAACATGCCAGAACTGAGCATCTGGACCCCCCAGGACCTTCCCCAAGGTTCCCAGTAGCTCTCAGGCACCCGAAAATCAATTTTTAACCTTAAAATGAAGCATTTTCATGTGTATACGTTGGGTACATTTTTGGTGTACGCTGGCATGCTGTACGTTGGCATCTTGTACGCTGGCATCCATGTACGCTGGCATCCTGTACGCTGGCATGCATATACGCTAGCATGCTATACGCTGGCATCCTGTACGCTAGCATGCTATACACTGTATAGTTGTAATTTTCTTTCACACCTGGTCAACGTGCCACATGTCACCCAACCCGAGTCTAACGTCTAAACCTGTATAAAAACCCCAATTTTTCATTAGATCGAGGTTGGAAAAATTGGAGAAAACCAGAGAGAAAACAGAGACGCTGAGAATCAAAGCAGAGAACCTTATACGCTGGACAACCCTGTACGCTGAGCATACAGCCTCTACACTGTGCCTACAGTGTGAAACAGCCCACAGTCATCCCTGCATCCACCAGGGCTATTCATCCGCCTTGTGTCAAAGCCACAACTGCGTTAGATCGGTGCATTGTAACTCTCATTTTGAAATAGCATTGTTACATTTTCTTCCTAAAATCTGTTATAATTTTGCATTAATTGTTGCATGTATTCTGTTTACGCTCTTTTACGTTTACGTTCTATTTACATCAATTACGCCGTTTACGCCTTGCTTCACATCGGTTACGCTATTTACGTATAACCCAGCGTATAGCACTTCGGTGTACGTTTGGGGAAATCCTTGCCTGATCTGCATGCGGACCACTCAAGGTACTCTGCCTTCGTCAATTCCAGCTTTCCCTCAAGTGAAGGTAGGGTCTTTTGTGCATATCCGGTGATCCCCCGATTTTTGTTTCCTTCTAGCCGGAGGTCGACGATTTCGGACGGTACACCAGGGAGAGCATCTCGGTGATAGGAACACTTGGATTCGGGGTTAGAAATAGATCCATAAACCCAACCTTTTGGATTTTCTGAACCAGGGAGTCTGAAGCCTCACTGTTTATCCAGCGTTGGCTCGCATCTACTTCTTTGTACTTAAAGTAGATGTTTGTCTCTTGGTTCTCAGCGGCTACCACTGTCACCTCCTGGGACTTCTTCGCCCCTGAAACACCACTAATTTCAGCTTAGCACTTTAAATTAAAAATGACTCAAGTCCTTTCAAGCATTCGAAAGGCCAAATTTGGCTAAGGCATTAAGCTCACACCTAGCCTGCCCAAGGCAGTTTGCTCATCCTCAGCATGAACAACTCCAAAATCAAGTTAAAAGTGGAAGACAATTGCTCAAAGTTCAAAAATTTCAGTGTCCAGCACCCAGCATCCAAAATTGTATGTTTTTAGGTCACGCTACAAGTCACGCTGAGTGTGACCACAACATGACCTACCCAAAAAGAGCTCCAAACTAGACACATTCAAGCTCAAATTTCCAGATCCAAATCACACATAGGTAAGCAGTAGTTATACTTAAAAACAGGCTTTAGAAAATTCAAAATTTGGTCTTAGAAACTACATTTTTCCACCTCTTCCCCAGGTCACGCTAAGGTCACGCCTAGCGTGACCGCCCAGTGTGACTATTGCACGCACCAATTTTGGGCGCTGCCATCTTACGCTGTATCCGACATTTGGAGACATGGCGTCCATGATCACGTTCCAAAACACAATGCTAGGTTTATGGGCTATTATTGAGATCGATGTAAGGCATCCATGGTTTTCAATTTCCAACCTTGGACAGAATGGTCAGTTACATAATTCCAAGTAAAATTTACAGGAACAGTTAATGTAAATGTCAAAAAAGACGTCTGATGAGTTGCGTTCGCACTAATGCGAGGACGACATGAATTAAATGTCAGGCCCTCATGTCTAAATTAAATGTACTTTTATGGACTTGAATAACCCATAAATTGTAAAATGCAATGTACCTGGTCAAGAATGTAGCTTGCCAACACACATCCAACTCATGCATAACTATTCAACAGAAATCCAACTCGTGCACAACTATCCAACACACATCCAACTCTTGCCAACACGCATCCAACCCGAGCATAACTATCCATTGGACACATGTCACTAGATCTACTTTCCTCTCATCTCCCAGCCATTGATTCCATTCTTGAATTTCATGCCCGAGACTGACCCAACCCTATAAATATCCTGTCAATTCACATAAACTAGGAGGCAAAAATTGGAGAGATTCACAATTCTAAGAGAGGATAGAACCTAAAATCCTTGGGTGCTCGACACACCTGATTGTTGGCATCCAAGCATTTCTCATATTCATCACATCACATCATCGCATCATCACGTTACATCACCCCGAGGCTAAGCGTTTGACCTGCCATCTACACGCAGCTACACTTTGACCGGTGCACATCTTTTCTAAGAAATACATCATTTCTGTTTTGCCAACCAAAAATTATTTTCGTTTTTTGTTTTACGTTTTATTTACATTTTTGCTTACATTCAATTTAGGTTAAATTTATAGTTTACGTTTTGTTTACGCCTTACATTCTTACGTCTTACTGCTCATGTTTACATTTTACGCACATTTACGTGTTCTAAGACATCATTTACGATAACCCCAGCGCTAGTCGTAGTGTACGCTCAGGGAAGTCCTTGGTTGATTTGTGTGCAGACCATCCAAGGCACTCTGCCTTCGTTTACTTTTCTAGCTTGCCCTCGGGTGAAGGTAGGGTCAGTTGTGGTTGCCCGACGATCTTTCGGTCTCTATTTCCCTTCCAGCCTCATACCGATGATTTAGGTCAGTACAGCCCCTATAACAGTTTTCACAAGAAACATTTAGCATAAAAACGTAGAAAACCCAAAGATTGCAAAGACACTTAAGCATGCAACACTTATTGTTTAGCCTACCAAGTCTGTACGGCAACGGGAACGACGGAAGACTAACTAGAAATTGTTCAACAGTGACCGGTTTGAAGGGTTCCCATCCCTCATCCAACCAACCAAACTCCTTGCATCTGCCGTAGGGAATGGGGTTTAGGTCTAGGTAGGTGTGTTATTCACCCCCGCATTGACCAATCACACCTGCATGCAGGTTCTTAGCAGAAGAGAACTCCTGCAGGGCCAGCCATGCTATGGTTAGCATACCCGATTTGTCATAAAGTCCTTCCTTGCTAATGGAGAACCTGGTAACAAAAACATACGATTAGCATTTAGCTAATATGGCAAGCGTCACATAACATAGTGGAACAGGGTTGCAAAACTCACCTGCCAGCACAATAGACGGTTCCTGGTGGGTTTTGGAAGCACATTCCCATATAACGTGCAATGAACAATGTGTTGTAAGGATGGTAGGAGCTGTACTCAGGCATATCCCAGAGCCAGGCCAAACACCTCAACTCTTTGGGGCACTGACTGGATCCTTCTCTCTGCTTGCTAATGATTACCCCATCTATCAAAAACCTCAGGATACCCCGGCTTGCCCCCGAGGCAATAGGGCTTCTGTTATGACGGTCGCCTCTTCCTCCTCTAGGTATGACCGAATGCTCACACTGAAGTTTTGGAGGAGGTATTGTAGGAACTCCTATGCTCCTTTCTTGAACCAGACCCCCCACTCCCCCACACATATATGGGGAGGAGGAGCATTGGCCACAAGTTTGCTTACGCAACACAGGACCCCTACAATTTCTAAGATAATCAGAATTGGCCTTAGCCCCATCCTGCACAACACAACCAATAAGTGTTAGCATCATGACCAAGTGTAGTGCACACACAGCATAGCAACACCTGACACCTTAGCATATAGCATAGCATAACCCTCTTCCCACACATAGCATAGCAAGAACATGAAAACGATAGCATAGCGAAAATAGCTTAGCGTAACAACAGAGCAATTAACCCTAACAGGGCGATTAACAATACGCCTTGATAGAACATGTGTCACACTGTTGCATCACGCATGGCCAAACCCTCCTGAGGGTCCTACGCTACGTCATTCGAAAACAAAGTGACTTAAATTGTCCAAACCCTTGTGGTTATGACAACCGCAACGATGGCGGTTTAGGCGACCTTACATGCAATGATAGCATAGCGTCTATGCATCCGTCATGGCCGAAATAGCAACAACGATGGTGTAAAGGCCAAAAACAACGACAACGCGATGATAGAAAACATGGATAACTGAAACTAAATAACAAAGTAGAAGCAGAAAACAAAAAATGATAATAGAATCACGAGGAAGCAAAGGAAGCATAGCAGCCTACTGGGTCAATGGCGTGTCCTCCCGCACCGCAACGCACACTTGTGTCACGCACCCTAGGGTTTTCTTTACCTCCTCAACCTTTGCAAGCACCAAGTGAGTACATTCCTTCTTTGCAGCCATCATCCTGCTTTCAGAATTTTCCTCGTTGCTTACAAAAACCACTTTGCTCTCTGTTAGCACAATCGCTCTACACTCCGAAATTGCTTTGCGCTCCGAATATGGGCTTTACGCTCTGACGGTGAGAATGACAAGCTTACCAAGGTTTAATCCCTATTTATGGCCGTAATGGTAAAAAAGGGAAACTTGCCACTCTCTCTCTCCATTTAATGTGGGGTTTGCCTTGCAGCATAGCATACCCACCACAACATCGTAGCACTGTTGGCAATTAAAATAGGCACATCTGGGCAAGAGATCTTAGCATGCTTCAAGCTAACTGTTTTCTTTCCTAAAAATAAAAATATATATATATTTTTTCAGTTATCGGTCCAGAAAGACCTTAAACTAGTAACCCCAACCTAGTTGCGACTTTTGCGGTCCGAAAAGACCTTAAACTAGCATTCTTAGCGTAGCGTCCCACTCTAGTTACTGGTCCAGAAAGACCTCAAACTAGCAATCTTAGTGTAGCAATGACTTTAACAGTCCGAAAAGACCTTAAATTAGTAGTTTCGACCTGTTACGCATTCGCAGTTCGCAATGACGTTAAACTAATAGCTTCACATTTTCGTGTTGGCAGTTTTGCAATTTTGCGTTCTCATATCGATAGTTCTACATTTTTCCTTTTAGTAGTTTTGCGTCTTCATGCCTCAATAGTTTTCCATGACTTTAAACTGGTAAAGTCCTAACCTTTATACTTCGCTAGTTACATCTCATCATTTCTTTGCAAGTTTTCGTTATACACGATTACTACCAAAAAGTGCCTCTTAACCAGGCTTTCATCTCATTTTGGCAAGTTGAGCAAAAAAATGGGAATCCATCGCGATCTCTCCACGCCTTTAACTCTAACAGGTCCACATGGCAAGCTCACAAGACTATTGAACCCAAACCTGAACGACTGGGGGTCGACCACAGCTAGCACTATAGCATCCTTAGAAACATCCCCAGACTAGCCTGAACCCTAGATTTAGAGGCTAGGGATGTAACTGAGGACCCTCTCATCAAGACACCTGTGACCACGTCCAAGGGGGAAGTAAAAACGTTAAAACTTAGCTCCCTCCTAGATGCGCAGACGCACAAAAATATAGCCAAGATTTTGCAAGACAACATCAAAGTCTTCGCATGGTCATACAACGACATGCTAGGTTTAGATCCAAGGCTGATACATCACAACATTGTCCTAGACCCATGCATGAAGACAGTCAAGTAGAAGGCTCGAGGTTAAACCAGAAATTGCACTAGTCGTAAGAGATGAGGTCACCAAGCTATACCAAGCTGGTTTCATCCGCGCAGTTAATTACTCGGAATGGGTGTCCAACATCGTTGTGGTTTCTAAGAAAATGAGAGGAATACGAATCTGTATAGACTTCCGAGATCTGAACAAAGCAATGATCAAAGATGATTTCCCACTTCTAAGCATCGATCAACTCATTGACACTACGGTTGGTCATGCCCTGTTATCCTTCATGAATGGTTTCTCTGGCTACAACCGAATTCACATCAACCTAGAGCATTAGCTAACAACAACCTTTATGACCCCATGGGGTACCTTTTGTTACACCATGATTCCTTTTGGGCTTAAGAACACCGAGGCGACCTACTAACGAGCCATGACTTACATCTTCAGCAACTACATCCTAGAGACACTAAACGACTATGTGGATGATATAGCGATCAAGTCCAAGAAGGCAGCTGATCACCCACGCAATCTAGGGGTAGTCCTTAAGTGTTTTCAAATGCATGATTTGCACCTTAATCCTAAGAAGTGTGTCTTTGAGGTGAAAATCGAACGCATGTTAGGATTCGTAGTATCAGAGGCCAGATTACAGGTGGACCCTAACAAATTCAAGACCATCATCAACCTGGCACCTCCTATAAACCTTAAGGAGTTACGTGGTTTGCAAGGTAGTGTATAGTTCATCTGAAGGTTTATAGCAAAGTTGACTGACAGGTTACACCCCATGCAACATCTTCTAAAGAAAGGGGTTAACTTTGAGTGGACAACCCAGTGTCAACAAGCCTTCGATGACTTGAAGAAATAGCTTTTGCACCTCCCAACTGTGCATCCACCACAGAGGGATAAGCCATTCTTCATCTACCTTGCCACATCTAACACATTTATCGCATCACTGTTATGTCAGAAAAGAGACAACAAATCTAAGATACCAATGTATTATCTAAGTCATGCATTAATAGTGCATGAGGTGAAGTACAACAAGGTGGAGAGGAATTGCCTTGCCTTAGTATTTACGTTAAAAAAGTGGAGGCATTACCTATTTCGCAGTATAATTAACATCATTTGCAAAAGCAACATACTCCAGGCTATTACTAACAACCTATATGAAAGTAGCAGGATAGCCCAATGGAAAGCAATAACCGCGGAGTTCAACTTATACTATGTGAGCCAATCATCGATGAAGGGTTAAGCCATAGTGACCCAACTTACAACCTCACTCGTCAATGACCAAGTAACCATAGATCCTAAATTCCCAGATGAGCATGTTGGTACTATCAATGCCGTCCCATCGCACCTGGAAGCTACGTTATACTTTGATGGCACCTCAACCACACGAAGAGGTAGTGCAGCTGCTGTCATTATGTTCCCCTCTGAGGAAATGCACCTGTTTGCTTATCGTTTTGCATTCCCCTACACCAACAATGTGGCAGAGTATGAGGGGCTACTTAGAGGCCTCTTAGCTATTCAAACACTATGCATACAACACTTGGCAATTTTCAGGGATTCACAACTAGTTGTGAATCAAATCACCGAGGTCTATGCTTGTAAAGTTATGCACCTGCAACCCTACTGCGATCTAGCAAAAAGCTTGCTTAAGCAATTTGCAACCACAGATGTGCAACACGTGCCATGCAACAAGAACACCGTGGCAGACGCCTTAGCCACCCTAGCACTAAATATTCCACCATGCTTGTTTGCAAGTCTGCCAACTTCGATTGTCAAATGTAATGAGCCCATCACTCAGGCAGAACACGTGGCCTCTATCAATGCCTTGGATATCCAAGAGTGGTATGCCAACATTAAAGCCTACCTGCAATATGGTGAACCCCCAAGCGAACTGACATCTGCCCACAGAGATGCAATCCGTAAGCGTGCCCAGCAATATACGCTCATGGGAAATGATGTCCTATGCAAACATTCCTATGATGGGATATTGCTAGCATGCATGGGTGAGGAGCAGGCGCAGAAGGTGATTAATGAAGTATATGAGGGACTATGTGGTGGACACATAGCACCTAGGGCTATGGCTATGAAAATTAGACGCCTAGGGTACTATTGGCCCCATATGGAGCATGACTGTCTGTCAAAAGTCAAGACATGTGACACGTGCCAGAGATACGCAAATCTTATACACGTTTCACCTACGGAGCTGCACCCAACATAGATCACGTGGCCTTTCCAATGATGGGGACTAGACCTCATAGGACCTATCACACCTAAGTCTTCCGCAGGGCATAGCTTCATTATCACCGTCACTGAATATTTTACTAAGTGGGTGGAAGCTATCCCCCTGAGGAAGACGACATCTCAGCAGATCTGCCACTTCATTCTGAACAACATCATGACAAGGTTTGGGCTTCCGATGACTATTGTAACTGACAATGAACCACAGTTCAGTAGTACGGAAACCTGAACCTTCTGAAGCAATCTAGGCATCAGGCAATCATTCTCCTCCCTGTATTACCTACAAGCGAACAGGCAAGCGAAGGCTACAAATAAGTCCATCATCAACTTGCTGAAGTCGATGCTTAGCAACAACAAGAGGAGGTGGCACGAGCAAATCCTCTATGTTCTATGGGCCTACAGAACAACATGCTGGACTGCGATAAGTAAGACCCCTTACAATCTCATTTATGGATCTGAAGCTGTGTTGCCTATTGAGTTGCAGGTACCATCACTTCGAATGATCCTATCTGATGTTGTGAGTGAAGCCAGAACAACGACTCAAGAATTATCGACCTCGACTCAATAGAGGAGGAGCGCGCACAAACGCTAAGCTGCATAAAGCACTACCATAGCAAGTAACAATAAAAACATCATGCAGACCCACATCAACAGCCAATAAAGAAGGGAGACCTTGTCCTCAAGGCTTTCCATGAACATGTGAGCAAATACTCAGCCAACTGGGAAGGCACATACATGGTCACTCAAACCTTTGAGAACGGAGCCTTCAAGCTGGTAGTCATGGATGGCAATGAGTTCGTAAACCTGATGAATCACTCGTACCTCAAGCCGTACTACATCTGAAGCATGAACATGGTAAGCATCGTCTGCTACAATGTAAAACTGACAAAGTTGGCAATCGTTCGCTATGACGTTAAACTAGCACATACGGTCTGCTAGGACCTTAAACCAGCACAACAGTTTGTTGGGACCTTAAACCAGTACATGGTCTACCAGGACCTTAAACTGGGTTTGTGGCACATCCCCAGCATGCATTTGCACCAAGTACACATCAAGCGAGCATGCACCATGCCAACGTAGGGTGGGCCGTTGCAGTTCCAGAATGCAGTTCACGATGCAATGGGAACACGATCTGGAACATGTGCAATGTCGCCACTCTTGGCATCTTGCTAATCCCCTGAAGATGTCGTACGACATCTCATTGACTCCTCGGACCTTTCGTCGCCACGACCCATCACCCTGACAGTAGTTCCTTGGTCAATGCCTATTGCTGGAGTTCTGACAGTATTGTGGCCTAGCCACAATATTGTTACCCTCCAACTCCCTGCCAGTGTTTGAGCTCAAGCGATGTTTAGCTATGTGATAGCTGATCCCATAGCTAAACTAAAGATGCATGCCTTTGGCAGGGATTCCAGAGCATCCGCACTCATGGTGATTCCCTGCCCCTTTGATGTCAGCTCCTCCACATTGATGATGCCAAGGCCGTTGTTGGCCTTCCTACTTGGACACCATACACCAACAAAGGTGTCCAAGAGCTTCAACAACGTTTGCAGCAAGCAATACCTTTGCCCTCATTTTGCATCATGGTTATTTCTTTTGGTTTTCTCTCTGTCATGTTTGTAGGGTACGGCCGAAGGTGCATCTCACCATGGCAGTAAATGCTACAGTGTTGTAAAGTGATTGTCTTGACTAGCTTGGCTACTCTAGAGTGCACATCTTACCCTACTGTCTATGCCCCTTCCCTTTACCTTGCTTCTTGCACCCGCGATTCCTACTCACATCCCTCTTTTATAAGCTTTTCCCAACGCCTATTAAGCCCTCCTATTTTCTCAACCGTAAAGTCCATGATGTGCGTAACACAGCTCGTCACATGGGAAGCACCTGTAGGCAAGTTAAAGCCCCCACACGGATGTAACACAACTCATCCAGGAAAAACACATTTGTCCTGCAGTAAGGTTGTTCGCAAATGTAAATGGCAAAATAGCAAAAGGCAAAAGCGTAAGAGAGCGTGCCTAAGACAAATGGCACGTAAGCCATTTCGCAATCACCCTCTCCAAATGTTTCAATGAAGAGGTAGAAGTTCAGTGAAAGTAAAGATGAAAATGCGAACAACTCCCTCACGAGCACTCCGACGAGGGACTCTACTAAGCCTCATCTTTATCCTTCTCCTGAACCTCCTTCCTCCATGCTTTGCCCTTTCCCCCAGCAAAAAACTAATGCAACACTCTTAAGCATAGCTAAGAGATGTCTTAATAATCACTGAATAATAATGTTAGCATTTCGTCTCCCATGGTGTTTCGTATTCTTTGTCAATGTCTCTCGAGCCCATCCTCCAGACGTCGACAAAGAGGGGCCAATGAAACACTCCAAATTTCAAGGCATCCTTGCTTCACTAGGCCATCGTAATTTCGGCAACGTCACGATAGTTCATCTGGAGATGGATGTTTTGGGCCTTAGGCTATGCAGTTTGGCAAATTTTCTAGCTAGGTAATTCGTCCAGTTGACAACCTACACAGAAAGAACGTGGAGAGTTGTCGACGGTGCTCAAAATGCACAAAACAGTTTGGCAAGTTTTCTAAGTCAAAGGAGTTTGCTACGCTACACAATGCTATATAGTGTAGTAGGCTTTGGGAGATAGTTGTTTAAACAGTCAACTGTAAATTGTTGCAAGACAGGGTGCTACCCTACGCAGCACAGCACAGTGTAGCGAGAGCAAGATAGGAAGGCCCAGCCTACTTAGTGATTTCAAATGCACTCAATCAATGCCTCCAACCTTCGAAAATAGTTGCTTTGCTTGGCTCCGAGTTCTTCAGCAATGGCTCCTTCACCAGAAAATAGCAAACTTAGCAAAAAGCAGGCCATGTCAGTTGCTACGCTACGATATGCTATGTAGCATAGCACAACGTAGCAACTCTCCAGGAGTAATGAAAGACATCTCAAAGGGGGGGATCAGCAAGTTCGTAAGTTTCACAGTGCAAAAAAGAAAAGTTTGCAGATTGGCGACGTTTTTATGACTAAGGCCAGCTGCTACGCTACACGTAGCGTAGCGTAGCGTAGCGTAGCGTAGAAAATATGCAATAAATAGTCAATGCGCTTCAAAAGCTTCCAACACATGCAGCAGGACACAATGCAAGTTTTTGCTTCAAATCGATGGCTACGCTTTGCTACGCTGCATAGCATAGCACAGCGTAACAAGATGCTACACTACGCTGACACGCTATGCTACAAAGAATAGCGCAGCGTAACAAGCAGTTATGCTATATCAATGCACTTCATCCATTCGCACCGTTGGCACACATCTCCAAATTCTGACAGTGCAATTACGGCATGGCAGGCTCACAATTATGGTGTGGTAGGCTTGTAATTACAATGGTCATGCATGTCTAACAGTCATGCATGCCCATGTAGCACAGACAAGTCAACATAGGCCCAAGACACGCGACATCCAAACCGCACCTTTCACATGCCCTCGGCCCTATAAATACCCCAATGAACAATGCCCAAAGGCAGCAAGTGGGAAGCAAGCAAGCAAGTGGGTGATAAGTCTACTAGTTAATGAATTGGCTGGCTGGCAGGCAAAAGTTGGCATTGTATTCCTGAGCATTGTAAACATATTGTTTGACACTGGAAATAATTGGCATTCTCATTTGGCATTCTGCTCCGCCCTTCCTGCTATCCTCATAGCATTTTGCATTGTTGACTCTCGAATCTACGTTCAAGCATACAATTATCTTGCTCTGGACGTCTTGGTTACCTTTGGGATCTTTGTGCCTCCCAACGTCACACAACCAATTGTATCCACCTTGACGGAGTGAAGTCATAATCTTGAAGCGGTGCATTTTCCTAACTGCATTTTACTTTATATTTCTTGCTTATCATTGCATTTTTACATTGTTTTCTATCCTTGTTGCATTTAAAGCTATCATTTTATGCTAGAGGTCTCGTTTTCAAATTATCCATTTACAAAAGGTTATATTAACACTGACTAAGTCCATGTCTGATCGACCAGACCGTTCAGGGCACCCCATTTCCGTTTTATCTAGCATGGCCCTCACGTGGATACGGGGTTAAGACTGTCGCAACCAATGATCTCTTGGTGTTTTCCAGCCGTCGACATTTTTGGTTGCTACATGTGCTTAGCTACAAAGTGTTTGTGCACACATATCGTAGCACCATCAAATTTCTAATGAACAAACCAATGGTGAGCCCTCGTGTCATATAGTGGCTCATGATTTTGCAGGATTTGATCTCACAATGGTAGATTGTAAAGGTGTGGAGAATGTGGTCATGGATCACTTATTGTGACTAAGATGGGATGACAAGGAGAAAGAGAGCCCTTTATTTGATCAATTCCTTGACGAATCTCTCCTTGCAGATGCTATCAATGCACAAATGCTTCATGAACCAAAATGGTACAACACCATCCTCACTTATCTGCTCAAGTAAGAACTACCACAAGGGCTAGACACTAGAAAGAAACAACAGTTTCTTCACTGGGTCAAATATTTCATGGAGATTAATGAAAATCTTTATAAGGTTTGTCCCGATGGCCTAGTACATTGGTGTGTCCTTGATACGGATCAACTGCGTGTTCTTCAAGATGCTCATGAAGGTTCTTGTGGGGGCCATTATGATGGGAGACACATGGCCATAAAAATCCTCATGGCAGGGTATTATTGGCCAATAATCTTTAGGGATGTACATCAATTCGTCTTCACTTGTAATCGTTGCCAGAGGGATGGTGGAATAATAGCTTGAATGGAGGGACCACAACAATGGATACAACCTCTCGAACCATTTGATACTTGGGGCATTGAATTTATGGGTCCCATCACACCTTTATGAAATGGAAAGGCATATATAATAGTCGTAGTTGACTATTGTACCAAGTGGGTAGAAGTAGTAACCGTCATCGACTGTACATCCACCACTGCTACTTGGTTTGTACAAAAAAACATCATAAACATGCTTGGTGTACCTCGTGTGTTAATTTTTTATAATGGACCCTATTTTATAGGTGCCACTTTTCAAAAATTGATGCAGCACTTGGGGGTTGAACATAAACTTATAACATCATATCACCCCCAAGCCAATGGTCAAGCTGAGGTCACTAATCAAGAGATTACAAAAATTTTAACACGTACCATTAGCAAGTACAAAAGGAACTAGAGCACTAAATTAAATGATGCCTTTTGAGCCTATTGCTCCACATGGAAACTTCTCATAGGTTATTCTCCCTATGAGCTTGTGTACGGAAAACTACCAACATTGCCCATCCAATCCGAGCTCCATACACTCTCTACAACCTATGATCTTGACCTAGATCTAGGTTTAGCACAGAAAGAACAATTGATGATCCTTAACTTGCTAGATGAAAATCGATTAATGACCCTATCATCCAATGAAACACATAAGGCATTCAACAAGAAATGCCATAACCTCAAAATAAGAAAAGTCAAGTTTCAACCAAGACACAAGGTTCTCTATTGGAATCCTACACATGTACCCCAATGAATCAAATTTCAAACATTGTGGGAAGGACCTTACATTATTGATGAGACTTTTCCATCTAGGGCCATGATCATCTACAAACTTGATAGCCTAGACAAGAAAAAACTAGTCAACATTTAACAACTAAAACCTTTCCATGAGCTCAATCCAACCAACACAAAAAACACCTCGCCAGATGGACAACCACGCTCAATCTTTCAGATCTCTCCCTTCAAACTTAGTCATGGGGGAGATGGCCACCCAACTAACACCTTGGCAACTCCTCAGTCTTTGACCTTTTTGTTTTACACATTTTTGGTTTTACAACTTTTTTTTACAAAGAAAAAAAGAAAGAAAGAAAAAAACAAAAAAAGAGAGAAGATGGGGATTCAAAGTACACACCTTGGACAAAATAAATGCCAAAAATGCATGGGTCTTTGCATGGTGTGGTTCCCATTCAAAAAAAACATGGGAATTCAAAGCACACCCCTTAGACCAAATAAAAGGGCTACAAGCACTAGTTATGAGACTTGTCTTGTCTCTTCTAACTAAGGCCCTTTCGCACTTCCTACCTTCACTCCAGTTTGGAATGGTGGTTATTTTATGGGAGCATTCTTGTGTCTCAGGGGATAGACTTACCTTAGAATGTTAATGCAAAGTCACTGAAAGTGGTTGGTTTTGATCTAGACTGAGGAAGGATCCTACCAAGTCAATTAATCACAAAATCCACAAGGGACTGTATGTGACCGTAATTAGGAACTCCATTCCACTCTCTCTATCATCCATCTATGCTCTTCATGCCTCACCTCGTTATTGGTTTCATGTTTTGATTCAATGTTCTAGTTTGATGTGTTGGGTTTCTAAGTCAGTTACTTTCAGGCTTTTGTATTTAACTTTCTGTAACCATTAATCATCCATGGTGCCCACGGACTCCTTGGTTTGAAGTTATGCAAGTGCATAAAAGGCATGTGCTTGATTTGGGGAGGACCCACTTGCATATCTTTTGGTTTGGTTAAGTTAAGTTCGTTACCCTTAGACATTGTTACAATCAAATTCTTTTTATTTACCCCATCCATGTGATTCAATTGTATGCACCTTCACAACTGTTTGTAATGAACTCCTTTTTATTGTTGTGAATACCCTCTTTCTTGTACTCCTTGTGTCAAGATTTTTCTAAATTATATGGATCACTTCTCTTATTTAATCCATTCATCATTCTTTCCACCAACAACATCAAGCAACCAATCTATCACAATCACAACTTGGCTAGACAAAATCGCTGATGAGACAAGGTACTCAACCATTATCTATTGCACTATATATACTAATCCTTGGTTTTGTTATGATTGCAGTGGGAAGTGTGGACAGGGAGCAGGATTGTCATCATTAAGAAGGATGCAACCATATCACTCACGAGAGATTGTTCATGATCGTTGGATCTCTTCTATCTCTCCCTCATTCTTCTGTTACCAAGAGGGGTTAGATGTTCTTTGGATCTGTTGGTGTTCTTTCCTATTGTCATGAACATCCAATGTTTTACACCACTGTCATATTGTATGCTTGGGCACTTTTTTATTTGTTTGTTTTCTTTGTGTCACTCTGCATGTCAATCAAATAAGTCCATGCCCCCTATTATATTTTGTAAAGGACTTGTCCCTCTTCTTCTATACTTGAGGACAAGTTTTCATTCAGTCATGGGGGTATGATAAATCGTGTTTTTCATCACTCCGATATCAGGATGGCTACGATATCAGGTACACGATATCACAGCCCAAGATGTGATATCATACATTCAATATCGCAGGGTTACTCTTGGGTCTATAAATACAGTGCCCAGGCACACAATTGGGAGTAAGTTTTTAGTAATCAAGTAGTGAAACTCTTGAAATTTTTCCATTTGAAAGTTAGAATATTTTCCAAGTGCCCCCAGCAGGAGATCTAAGTGTGAACGGATCTTTATTCAAGCATTGATGTACTTGAGCACATCATTGTGTTGGCAATAAAGATGAGCTCTTTGATCCATTCCTTGCAACACTTGAGATTTTTTTTCTTATGCATTTACATATTGTTATTTCATGCAATTTACATTAATGTTATTTATGCAACAATTAATTTTGATCAATTAACCAAATTGTTAAATTACACAAGCATGACCCCTTCGAGCATACATGTAACACTTGACTTGATAGCTCAAAAACAACTAGCATTTGATAGCCCAGTAGTGTTTGCACAAAGTTCAGGATGTGTTTATGAAGTGGGAATGGTTGCTTGTGGTAGGCTAGATTAGACTATAGTTTACTTAGTAATTAATCACTCTTACTTTTATTCTTGTTCTAGGTGAGTAATTCCATAAAAACACAAAATAATAAAAATATTATGCCTTAGTCACACTTAACCATACAATTGCATTCCATAGGTAGGACTAGGAAGATAACGAATGAACAACATGCACACATTGTTTAGATCTAGTGTACTTAGTAATTATAGTTTGCGGAATTCGACTGGATCACACGTGAACGCTTGTGATTAGTATGGTTGGGCTTAGGGGTACCTTGCCACTCATTCTCGAGGTTGACTAAGCCTGAGCATAGCAAGATTTTCTAGTGTAAAAAAATAGTGCAAATGTGTAAATACATGCAAAATAGCAAAAAAATGTAACTTCAATGCTAAATGCTAAAGAAAATGCTTGAAAATGCAAAGAAGTTTGAGAGAGTAAGAATGGAACTACCCCAAATAGGGGGGAGTGTAGCAATTGCAAAAGAGAGGTGAGGAGATACGTAGTGTATAGACAAGCATAGTAGATGGTGTAGTCATGGTCTCTGTGGTGTCTAGGCTATGAAGATTGACATTCTCCATGAAGTTTGAGCCTACTAGGTTAGCTACCACGATGTCCTACAGGCTACAGTGTGCTGAGGTATTGCCAAGGTGTTAAGGGTGTTTAGGTGCAAGGGTGTCAATGCTAAGATGCTAATTGCTAAATGAGAATGTCCATCAAATGCCAACCGCTAAAATGAAAATTGCTAACCCCTAAAAGGTGGAACACAGGGGTATTTATAGGGTTAGGATTGACGTGAAGTGCGGATTGGGCACCACGTGGTAGAGGGAAGTTGAGGCTATGCTGAACATAGCTATGCTCCCACTAGAGCAAAATGGTGTTACACTCTGGTGTGCTCCAATGGACCCTGAGAGACTGCCAGACTATGACTACATTGCCAAGACTACATTTGCTAAAGTCAAAAAGGTCACAATGTGCCTGCAAACAGTGCAATTTGGAGGCTATCCTTTAGGACTATGCTCTCCCCTCTTTCAAGTGGATTTGAGTGTGTGTACAATTTTGGGACATACAGGGTGTAGAAAAAAGAAGAAAAAAGATTCAAATTACTAATATTGCTTGCTGGAGAAGTGCTGGAGCTAAGATGGAGGCTGGTTGTGAGCTTTGAAAGCTTTTGTAGGCTATCTTGCATGGCTATGCTAGCTACACTCTAGAGCATAGCCCAAAAGTCAAGCAAATTCTTAAAAAATTGAAGTCCAATGTTGGCTATGCTAGCTATGCTTTGAAGTGTAGTAGAAAGAGTGAGAGTGTAGCACTAATGCTTTAAAAAAAAATTGGCAAAACTTGCAATCTTCATCCAGGTTATGCTTCGGAGCATAATAAGAAAGGTAGCTTCAGGAGTTAAAAAACCTATCAAAATGCCTCTTCCATGTTGAGTTAGCTTGAAAGCTTCTGGCTAGACACTTAGGCAAAATGGCCATTGAAGTGCATGCTACATTGGCTACTCTCTGGAGCATAGTAGGGGCAATGGAAGCGTAGCATAACACTTAGAAAAATTTTGCAATTAGTGTCGACACTTAGAAAATTTTGCAAATCTAGCTCTATGCTACATGCTATGTTAACTATGCTTTAGAGCATAGTTCTAATAGTGGAAGCATGGGCCAAACACTTAGAAAAAATTTATCTCATGTTGACACTTAGACAAATTTGCTATTGAGGTGTTGTTGCCCAAATTTGGTGGTGTTTCATGTGGTACTACTGCATCATCCTTGGTGAAGATAGTCCCACTTCCTATTCATGCTTCCCACTGCAATCACAATAGAATCATGAATTTGTATGCAATGTGTAACACATAGTTGTTAAATACCTTGTCTCTTTAGTGGTTACACTCAGCTAGTTTGTGATTGTGGTAGATTGATTTCTTTAGGAGTGTTACTGGGAAGGTTGACAAATAGGGTCAAATAGATAAGCGGTCCATTAAATTTGAAAAAGTTTGACACAAGGAAGTATTTGAAGAAGGTGTAAGAATTTGAAAAAATAAAAAGGAAAGTTCACTGAAAAGTGTTGTGAAGATGTGCATAATTGTATGTCATTGATGGGGTAAATAAAAAGATTTGATTGTAAGAGTGTCTAAGGATAAAGAACTTAACTAATCCAATCAAAAGATATGCAAGTGGGTCCTCCCCAATGTAGGCACAAGCCTTTTACACCCTTGCATAACTTCAAACCAAAGAGTTCGTGGGCTTTGCAGATGATTAATGGTTACAGAAGGTTAAGTATAGAAACTTGGAAGAAACTAACTAAGAATTCCGACACATCAAACCAAGATATTGAACTAAAACATGAAACCAGCAATGAGGTGAGCTACAAAAAGCATAGATGGATGGGAAAGAGTGGAATGAAGTTCCTAATCATGGTCACATGAAGTCCCTTTTGAATTTATGGTTAAATGACTTGATAGGATCCATCCTTAGTCCAAGCCAAAACCAACCACGTTTAGTGACTTTGCATCATCATTCTAAGACTAGTCCACCCCTTAAGACACAAGAGTGCTTCGACAAAACAACCACCATTCCTTATTAGAGAAGAAGTAGGAAGTGAGGAAGGGCCTTAGTTAGAGGGGACTAATCCCATAACCAGTGCTTGTAGCCCATTTATTCCATATAAGGGTGTGCTTTGAATTTCCATTGTTTTTTTTTTTTTTTGTAATGCACCATGCAAAGACACATGCATTTATTTTGTCTAAGGGGTGTACTTTGAATTCTCATCGTTTTGTTTTTTTTTT
>MNCI01012079.1:988716-1022896 GCA_015680685.1 Gnetum montanum
CCGGGCACTATGCTCGTGGGCACGGTCGAGCTGCCGTTGTCTCTGCTCTTCCTCCTCCCTAAGTCGGGTCTGTTCCTCCTGCTCCGCCTGCTGCCGCTGTCTCTGGGACTCCGCCTCCTGTGCAAGCTCCTCCCGCACCTGGGCTCTGATTTCATCGGCAAGTTTGGCCTTTGCCGCCTCCGTCATGAGGTCCTGATGTCTAGCCCTCTCTTGCTCCCGATGTCTAGCCCTCTCTTGCTCCCTGGCCTGGAACTGGGCTTCCAGTTCGTTGCGGGCCTGGGCTAGGGCCTCCTCCCATTTCGCCTCCCACTCCCTCCTTTCTGCCTCCCTAAATCAACTTTATGTTTGATAAACCTACTCCATAATTATTCTTTCATAACAAATCAAATACTTTAGCAAAATCAACAAAGCAAATAAATGTTTTATCTTGTTTCCTATTTGTTTATTCAATGTAATATTTGAGAACAAGTAGATAATCTAGTGTAGAATGCTTTAATCTAAATTATGCTTGTGAAATTGCATGAAATTTTTTTATTTAGCATCCTATTTTTTTTCCTTTAGAATGGTATCTAGCAAATTTTCAAAGAACTTGCTAATTATGATCAATCTATAATTATTTAAATTTGATTTGTCTCATATTTTTGAAAGCATAACTTTACAAACCATCCACTATATAATTAAACCATTTTGACATTCTTCACCATGCATTTTCTAAGTCTTTGCTAAAAAAAATTTCAATTCCCTTTACACATCATCATGTGCAAGGTATAAAATATCTAGGTGCATGCAACTAATTATGTTATTTATCTCATGATGAAACAAATTTTTGTAAAACACTTTAATGTATGCAAACGAAATATCATTGTTTGGATAGACTTTAATTCTAAAAAGTTTCAAAAGATTTCTTAAATCTTGCTTTATCATTTGCACCATCATTTTTTTAAAAGCTATATTAAAAAATTTCTAATAAGAATTTTTGATAGGTAATAGGTAACCTTGCTTGTATACATTTTATAACAAAGTACTTTATCAAACTTTTGCTATATAATGGTGTTAACTTAGTGGTAAGAATTTTTAGCTTGGTAACCAAGTCATAGGCTCAATTCTATGAAGCAGCACCGAGTTATATCTATACTTTTAAAACAAGTCTGAAAGATCCATGGAGTCTTAGTGAATGCAAGCAAAAAATTTAAGATCCTATATTATTATTTTCTTAAAATATATTAAACACGATTCATGAACAAGAAATCACTCAAAATTTTAGAGGGTGCATTGAGATTGATACCGATCTTAGCTCATACGGTTAACACAAAACTTGTATGCTTTGGCATAACTCGAGGCTTTGCAACAAGTTAAATACAAAGTAACAAGTTTATCAGTTACCCTATGCTCTATATTGGCACTTCAATTTTCAAGCATCAATCAAGGCTCATGATCAAGTCTACTACATTATCATCCACTTCCAAAAAGGTTAAAAGGATTTAGCATAACCTGGGACATGCATCGGTATTCAAAACATGAAGATCAGTCCATCGTATCAAACAAAAACAATATCAGACAGGGAGTCGCCTATTTGGCCACACTAAATGATTGCAAGCCTTAAAAGGTCTACGAAAGGTGGATTTTCTTTTCCAGGATTTTCACAGCATCGCCGACTCCATCCTGATAAAACACCCAAATAAATGTTGTAAGCATATGCACAAAGAAAAGTATCAAAATTAAAAGCACACAAACAAACATAGAAGAGAAACACTGAATTGATCTGCCTTCATTTTTAAAAAATGACATAAATACAACCTCAATATGTAATTTTTCTGCAATTTTTACTGCACATGCTTTCATTTCCTCGCTGAAGGCCATCTGAATTGTTTTCAACAACACATTTGCTGCTTCAGAAATGCTTTCTGGAGATTTATCAGGTATAAGATACATTTTTTTCAATGGTGGTGGTGCTACACCTATCCAGCTCATTCTTTCAGCCCAGTAAAACTGGTCCAGTATAAAAGGGCAAATAATCTACAAAACCAAATAAGAGCATGATTTGAACATCTGGAGTGACACCCTACCAACGAGACAGAGTTTTGAAAGAAAAAATGAGAAAAATATTTGCAACATAAAGGAAATTATTGGACCATAAATGGCGAACTTAATCATAATAGATACTTATTTTGTAATGGATTGAAACAAAATGCTTATTGCTGTAATCCTAAGTAAACATTAAATTAATACTACAGATTTTCTTCGGATTGTAAAGGAATCATTTTCACTCTCTCAGTGTGTAAACTTTATGTATACTTATTTCAAATAGTATTAATTTGATTATACAACCACTGAGACCCCTTGATCTATCACGTGTTAGAATTCTTTTTATGGAAGTTTTTTTGGTAATTTATAACTCAGTGTTACTCATGGAAATTGACCTTGTTACCTAGGATTACCAAGTGAAGACACTTACCACTAAGGTAACACCTCATTTCATCTATCTATAGCCCTTGATGAAAAGCTAAACAGATTACAAAGTTTATAAAATTTGTTAAACTTCATGTAAGCTATTAGATACTTTATGTGATGATTTGTAATCGTTTGTGAGGGAAGATCATATTACTAAGTCTTGAAACACCATGAGCCTTCTACGAATCAAAAGGACAAGAACATTGTGTTATGGCATGTGTGTGAGAAATGGAAAAGATTAAAAAAAGAGATTATGTAAGAAGACATATGAAAAAGAAGAGAAGTTAAAAATAATTGTCAACAAACATAGAAGACAAGAAAAACATGGATATGAAGAATTCATAGAAGTTACGATAAGCTGTCATAATTTATGACAAACACCATAGACCCAATAGTCAAACACTACATACAAGCATTCTTTACCAGCAAAGTAAAGGTTCTAAGTCAACTCAGGAGTGAGTTGGGATCCAGTTTCCTAGATAGGAAGAGAAACTCTGTTGTTGAGCCAAGTGTAAGCCTAACATAGTTCCTTAAATAAGAAGAGAAGATCACCTAGGAGGCTTTGTTGGAGTAAAAGGGAAGCTACTAAGAAGTGTAATTATCGTAAGTTGGTCAGCAATAACTACGGTCTCCATTGTAAGACCAACACTAATAAGAGTAATTTACAATTTAGATATATGATGTTCATAAATACTTTTCAGTTATGAGATTTGTTATGAAAAGAACACGTTGGTTAATCATGAAGTTATGTTCCTAACCACAAGATTCTTGGGTAATTAGAGTTGTCAATTGATGTAAAACCAAACTCTAACATGGTATCAAAGCAAGGTTGTGGTTAAGGAAAGTGATCAAAGATAACTGAATAATGGTTGATAGAAGAAACTTAGTTGGGAAGAAAGAGCCAAATTGAAATGACGTTACCCCATCAATTGTAACCATTGAATGGAATGATAATTAGAGAACCATTCATGGAGTGGATCAGGGCAAGCAAAGGAGATCTTGGTTGAATAAAAAGATAATAGGTGATAAAACATGAGCATTAAAAAGATTTGTGAGGAATTGATAAATTCCACAAGTACAAGAGATGAAGCCCTCTTACATCTCACGAAATACAAAGAACATCATCTATGATACATTATGTATGTACCACAAAGGATAGAGGATAAGTTGGACAATCTTTAGAATTTTGTATACGATCAAGAAGGAGCTAGCAAGGTGCAACAAAACTTTGATCTAGCAAGGTGCAACAAAACTACTCCAACAAGACTACGAATCAATATTGTGGCCAGAATGTCAAATGTCGTAAGCAGCAACAAAGATCCATGAGCAAATCATGACATTGATCCCAAAGAACAAATGTCAAGTTTCCCTAAAAGAAGCCCTATGCCCCTAAGTTACCACATCAAAATTCAAGATAACCTAGACATTATCAAAATGAGTTAAATTGAACTGAATTCACTGACTCATTTTTGTAATATCTGCAAGAAGGATAAAATAAAGTTAGTATGTTTCGTAAGACGTTCATTATTATATTGTTTACAAAGCATGTCATCATACGAAAAAAGGGAAATATGATAAAATAAAAGGCATTTGGTGTAAAAGTAAAATCATTTGCGTCAATTCAAGCTACCACATGTGCTGAGAGATCAATTAGGGCAAGAATTCACATTTGCACACAACTGTAACCCTACCATGAATTTGTATTTCCTGAATTCAAGTACATAGTGTCAAAATGAATCCAAAGAAGAAGTACAATTTTGATGCAATTCTTGCTGGAAGAGAATCATTTGTAGCTCTGCCAATACAAGCAATAAAAGGACAACTTAAGATTAAACACCGTGTCCTCTTTACCAAAAACTATCTCCAGGTAGTGGTAGAACCAGAAATTCACAAGCAGTTAGTTAAGATAGGTATGGAAGGCTACACCACAGCAGAGTTGATTTCTGATAAAGGCCTAATGAAAACTCTCAGATCCCACAACAATGATGAATGAAGGAACTATGAACCATGCATTTGACAATAAAAATGTCTATTTTCCTTTTGTCAATACACAATTTTTTTGAGGATTCTTTTGCCAAGGTTTTTCTGATAGAATAGACTTATCTAGTAAATAAGACAACTACTTGAATAAGCGTCTATACCCTAAGTGAGCCTATTTGTTTCATCGTAAAGGAGTACAACAATCAGATTGATTGCTCTGATCATAGAACATTGATTCAATGGAGTACATTGAAAAGTTCATATTATGTGCATCTATAGAGATTGAGATGTGATTGGGCATGTTTCGTAGTCCACTACTTCTGTAAAGCCCTTGTAAAAGTCAAGGATGGAACTTTATCCAAATTTGGGTTTAATAGCCTTCTGAAACAAATAACAAAATGATTTTCAAGAACAATTGTACCTTCTAGCTTCCCAACATACATGATGATTCCTGTCTTATTGTCTGACACTAAGGTCACATATCTGTAGAATGAGGAAATTGTCAAGCCCATGTCAAATGCAATTTTTTTTTTAACATTGCTATTGTTCCAATCATTCAGGTTGTGCAAACTTCAAGAAGAAGGAATCCAAAAATAACAGCAACATCAACATCAGAGGCAAACTCACGTAGGAAAAAGGTCCAAAAATTAGGTGGCGGTTGTAAGGCCACTACAGTCAAGAAGAACACAGAAAGTCCATAAGCAAAAGTGCAAGCAAAACATGACAAGGAGCACAAACTCAAAGATAAGCTTTTTATTATCCCCACTCCTATTTATATTGATGAAGTTGATCAGGATGAATTTGCTGGTCTTGAGATGCCTGATCAGGATGCTCCTGAAGTAAACATATATTGAACTTTACAGAATTATCACATGTTGTTAGGACTTGTTTGGAAATGTTAAGATTGGTTATTCATAAGATGTTTGGAAACCCAGAACTGTCTTCCATCTATACAAATTTCATATGCCTATGAATGGAAAATGAACAAGGATTTTTGGGAAAAAACCTTCAAATTGAGGTTGAAAGATGCACAAAAGGCCATCTACGAAGGTGTTAAGTATTGGCTGGATTTCAAAAGAGAATGCATTTTGAAAGATCATGAAATTGTAAGAATAGGTGTTTACTTGTATGTTGAACCCATGATCCATTATGTTGCCCTTAAACTAATACAAGAACAAAAAGAAGAAGACCAAATAGAGGCCTTGAATAGACTCTTCTTGATGGAGAAAAAGAAGGATGAATGAGTCACTTTCATGTAAATCCAGATCAGTAAATATGAGAAACTTAAAGAAGAATTCAAAAAATTTGCAGAGAAAATCAGGGAGTATAAGGAAAATATTTTACCCAAGTTGATGATGCTAGATCAACTCTTAAGCAAGTCATCTGAAGACATTCAAAGTGCCATCAATGAAGTAAAAGCTAAATATCAGGAAAGGATGAAGGAACTGAAAGATAAGTATTCTAATACCAAGGAAGAAATAAAGGCTTTTCATAGTACCAACCAGGAACTTGTGGCTGATAACAATGCTCTGCAAATAAACATTCAAGAAGCCAAAGATCGTATGCATGTTGTAAAGGTAAATAATAAATACGGAACCCAGCAGATAATATAGCCAATGAAATGATTTATTCAATTACTGAATGTAGGCAGGAAAATGGTTTATTCAGTTCATAGTTATCAGTAAATAATACCTGGGGAACACCAGCAGATAATGCAGCTGCAGTAGCTCCACTACATTTGCAATTTCATAAATGTTAATTGATAGGAGAATCTTTGCTCATGTGAATATTAAAATCATGTTAACAATAATAGCTATCCGACAAGAAAATGCATACCTGCCACCATGATGTATTACCATAGAACATTTGGGAAATAGCCAACTATATGGTATATACCTATTTTCAAACATTGTTTCAACATTGTGTGCAAAAAGGGTCGAACCATTGGAAACAATATATGCAATATTGAAAAAAAAAATCCTGAATCACAAAATACGAAGTAGCCTACCCAGAGTAGCAAAAAAGCCGATTGTTAAATAGAAGCACACCATTTTTATTAAGATCAGGACTGCATTTGTCATTATCATTATCAATCATCTCCTGAGCAAAATTTTGTATGGCAGAATCCAAAAACGGGTACCCAGAGGTAAGAAATATGATTTTGTAGCTTGATGCTTGTAAAACAGCCTTCAGCAGCAGAAGAAACCCTTCCGGATTATCAATGTAACCCATGCTAAGGATAGCAAACAAAGTCTGTCAGGAATGGAGAATAATAAACAGAAGCAGCAAAAATTATACCAATTGGTTAAAAGAAAACTGAGATGAGCAGGGTTTTAATTGACCAATAAATGCTAACTATTTTACTAAATAGAATGCTGTTACTTTATGGGAATAAATTTCAGCTACTTTCCCTGGATTCGTTGACGCTTAGTAAGAGCACAAATATCATCTTATTTCTGACGCTGCACATATCTCCTAATCAGAGGCAACAACCCAAAGTCCAGGTCAAATCATGAATCACCATGACACTGTTTAAATAGTAGGATGTGAATAGATTTTCTTCTATAGTTTCATGTTTTACAAGGTCACAGACCACTATAGTAGATTGAAACTTGAGAGCATGGATGTCCTATATTAAACTTGTTGAAAGTGAATCATCAAATTTTGTAATTGGGTAAGCACTAGTTTAGCTATATAATTATGATATATATCTATTATTTGGCCAAGAGAATCTTTTTATTTTTCAAATTAATGAAGTCTCGGAATTGATTTTCATGTGAAAAAAATCAAAACTGGTGTTAAATAATTCTTGCCATGGCAGTTTTTAGCCTTAAATTTTGTGTTGGCAATTGACAAGCTATTACATACCCATAATAATTCATGTGAAAAATTTTATCTTTTGGCTAATAGTTCCTATGCAAAAGTTATCTCTTGACACAGTGTTATGACTAATTTTTTTTCAAGACAAAATTTAGCTAATACATACTCATAATAATTTTCATGAAAAAGTTCATTTCTTGGCCTAATGTTATAGCAATACTTATTTATTTTTTGTATCAAAGTTCAGCCAATGCATACCCATAATAATTCCCATGAAAAAGTTCATCTCTTGGCCCACTATTATGCCAATAATTATTTATTTTCCATGACAAAGTTCAACCTATTTGTAGTTGGCCTCTTGGCCAAAAAAACCCTTAATCCCACCTAAGTTTGATATGGAAGAGTTTGGTTGCCACTCAAGTCATTTTAAGGTTTAACACAAAAATATCTCTTTGATCAATTGAATTCACCATTTTTGCTAATATTATATCCATTTTATAAAACTGTAGAAGCAATTTCATCCAAAACATAAATCAATTTCATATAACATATTGGTTTTATTATCTCAATCAATTTTGAATAAAAGGAGTCATCATTTTGAGCAATGGTAAGGTACTTATTTCTCAACTCATTAAACCTAGGTTTGAATCTGGGCACAACCACATGGAAAGAGGTTAGGGTTCCATTCATCAACCGAGCCTCATGGGACCTTGCTTAGCAAGATGAGCATTAAGCCTCCAAGTAATGACCCTACTCTGTATTGCATAAATGAAAATCAAATTCATAACTATGCAAATCAATTTCAGTATGATTTTTAACCAATTTTGCAAATTTGAATAATCATTTTAGTGCTATTCTTTAGAGAATTTTCTTCCATTTTTATTCTTGTTGTAATATTCTCTATCTCATTTTTTCCATGTTTGCTTTCTTAATTTCAAATTTATTATAAGACAAAATGATTATTCAGTTTGATGAAACTGTCTAAAATACGTAGTGAAATTGATATTCACAAGTTTGAATTTGAATTTTACTTAACCTAAATTGGTTGAACTAGCAAAATTGATTGTTCATATTAACAAAATTCATTTATGTTTTATGTGAAATTGCTCCTAGCATTTTACTAAAACAGATTTTTAAGTATGATGGAATTAGTTGACATATGGTTGAAATTTGTAGCAAAAATAGGAAATTCAATTAGTTAAAGGAATAAGCACTAGTTATCTTTGCAAGTTATCACCAAGCAATCCTATGTTGCTATCCAATAGCTGCCTATTGGCATGGAGAAAACAATACAAAATTCAAAATTCAACTTCCTCAAAAGTCCCATAGTAGACAAGGATAGGCAACATATACTTAATTTTGTTCATCATCATCCTAACCTTATCCCAACTACATGGGTCAATTATATGAGTTCTTTTACATCATTCGCTTTTATTAAGAGCTAAATAACCATTAATATAGAAATCTTGGATGTCTTTCTTAATGCAAGCAAACCAAGTATATTTTGGTTTACCTCTTTTTTGGTTCCCCTCAACTTTAATAAAGCATCCTCTTCTAATGGGAGCATTCTCTAGTCTTTTTAGCACATGACCAATCCATCCAAAGATTATTTTCATTAATCTTCTTATCTATGTGTGCTACTCCTAAACTTTCCCTAATAAGAGAATTGTTGATTTGATCTTTTCTAGTCACACCCAACATCCATGTTAATAGATACATCTCTACCACATGTGTGTTGAGCTTGAAGCTTTTTGATAAGCCAACATTTTGCACCATAACAAATTGCAACTCTAATAGTAGGATGGAAGAAATTGTGGGAAGCTAGTGGTGTAAATTGCTTACATTTGAACATGAGACCCCAAGTATCTAAATCACTTACATTGAGAAAAGTCTCAATTTTGGATTATTACTTTTGTATCTTCATTACTCGATTTTCAACTAAAAATATACTCCACATATTCTATTTTACTTCTATTAATCCTCAACCCTTTTGATTCTAGAGTGTTTCTCCAAGTCTCCATTTTTGCACCCATAACTTTCTTAGATTCATCCACCAAAATAATATCATCAACAAAGAGCATAGAACAAAGGATATCATCTTGGATGTCTTTAGTTTGATCATCCATAATAACAGCAAACAAATAAAGGCTTAAAGCATATCCTTGGTGTAGCCCTACCTTCATAGGAAAGCCTTAAATCTATCTATAAACAATGTGAACTTGAGCTGTCGCTCCATCCAATGCGATAGGGCTTAGAGGGGGCATCTCAAAGTTCATGGTTTGGGTAACATTTGTTAAGTTTATTACGGCTTAGACAGATGAGCATGAATAAATGATATTAGGTATTTTTTTAAAATGTTTCTTTTATGGATGATGCATAAAGGGTTGTAGTGGAAGGAATATATGGGGACAGTGTGCACTTAGACGTAGATGGAATAATATATTTTTTGTGTATGCTATTTTCCAAAATCTACTGATGACCTTATTAGCTGCCAATGTTTCATGCTTCCACCCATTACTGTGAGAACTATCACATCCAGTTTATCATTTGAACATCAATAGAAGGATTTGCTGAAGCGTTCTAAAGACTGAGTATATTTTTTGTCCTATTAGGATTGGCACACTTGCCTCTGGAAACTTTATGCTAAACGTATTAGCCTTTCTAGTTTCTGGTATTTCAAAACAGAGATATTCATGAACAGTTTTCTTCTCTACTATTCTGATTTCTTAAAATATATCCTTAGCATTTACTATTAAGCTCCTGAGGCCGGATCCTGTCCATGGTTTTGGTGGAAAGAAAATTCACTATGGATTGCAGTTATATCTATGTGTGTGTATTAAAAAAGCATTCAATTATACGTGTTTTTCTCATAACTGTTACATTATCTGTATATATTTTTTCAATGGTTGTTACATCTTCTTCTAAGCATTGCATATTTAGCATCCCTCACTTTCTTCTGATGAAGCTTTGAATATTTCCTTTACATTTTAAGCAATATCCTATGAATGTTGCGTTAAAAGACATTTCTTTTATTTGGAGTTTCCTATTTTTTGGGTAAGAATATACAAAGAATCCTATATTATCAAAGTGTTAATAAACAATTGACTTAGAAATTCCTCCTGAAGTCTCCAAAACCAACACGGAAACTTTTCCCCAAATCTAACCCCTATAACTTCTTTCTAAACTTGAGAGTTGTTATCAGCATCCTAAATGCTTAAGTTTGTACTTGATTGTTTCACATCCTCTTAACCCTCATCTTCATATGCATTCCAAATGTTATAGTATAATACAGCTTGCATTTGTTTATATCCTAATTGCTTTTCATCGATTGTTCAGCAACCAGTTCTCTTATTGAAGTGTCCAAATTTTATAGACTTTCCTCAACATTGTACCCTGCATGTATTTCAATACAAAACTTATCTTCATATTTGGCTTTGTCCGGTATATACTATGCCATACATCCACAAATTTGCAAATCTTCTCGTGATTTCTCACCAATCCAAATCTTCTCTGGACATATAAAACTTCTTATTGCTATTGGACATTAATATATAATATATACTATAGGCTCCATCGCAATATTTGAAATTTTAAGGGGCAAATTTACATAAGGTAACATACATCACAACATTGTAAACTCACAATTCTTTATGTTAAGTACTTCATTTTCTTGTGGAGGACTGTTAACTGCCTCTAAATTCCTTCCTTCTCCAAATAGTTAATGAATCTCTTTCGTAGATATTCTTTTATCATTATCATTTGAAGCTTTTAATCTTCAGATCAATTTCATTCTCTACCAATTTTTTTAAGGCAACAAACTTTTGAAAAGCTTCACGTTTGCTTCGTACCATGTATGCCCATATTCTCCTAGTAAAAACAACAATGAATACAATGTAATGGGTAATTCCAAACATTGCTTCAATGTCACCGTAGCATCCAAGATTTAAATGAATCAACTTCTACTTTTGTTTAGAACTTCTATGTCCTACTTTTGAAAATGGTGTGTCACCATGTCTGCCAGATACGCAATGTTGGCATGAACGTTATCTTCGTTTGATCTTGTTTTATTCCAATCACTACATCATGTAATTTTCTTAAAATACTTCTCATTAAGATGCCCAAACCTTACATGCCATTTTTCCGAATTTCTCTTAGGACAAGTCTTAAAATTGACTTCCGTATGTGGTTTCACATAAAACACTACATTCTCTTAACTTGACTCGACAAGCTTTTGTTTACTCTCATATTACTCCAAATAGTGCATAGTGTACCAGCATTTATATTGCTTTTTAAAATCAACCCTATAATCACTTTTGACTAATTCTTTGGGTTGTCTTTCCATCCATGCAAGTTTTCTTGTCTTCATATCCTCAATAAAACAAGAGATGCTCTAGTTGGTCTTCTAGCAATTCCAGTTTTTTGGGACTTTCGATTCTTAAATAGACTTCAATCTCCTAAAGAACTTGAATTGATAGATCATTCATTGAACCTTGTAAAACATGTTCTTTTAGGAAAAAAGAACCTTGAACTTGTCTTCCTCTTCTTCTTCCACTTATCCTATGTCCTCATCTTCAAGATTAATTGACTTCTCATTTAAGAAATTTTGTACAACTTTCTTCTTATATACCATCTTTCATCCTTTTGCACCCTTTGGATTCTTAACATTGTACCAAGCATTCTTGACCATGTGTCCTTTATTAGTTTCTTTCTACAATCTAGACATTACCTTTCTTCTGATTATTATTATATTATTTTTTCTGATTTTTCTTATCTTTTTTTGTATTTTCATTTATCACTTTATTATTTATAATATCTTTTACATTACTTTTTTCTTTTCTCTCTCTCCTTTCCTTCAAAACCACTCTCCAAGTATTGCAACCTTACAATCAAATTTCTTAAGGAAATTTCCAAACTGCTGTTTACTACCACAGATTGATAGAAGACATCGTATTTTGGGAATAATGCATCAAGTATAACAGTCACCATAAATTTGCCACTTACTTTTTCACAACCGTTGGACAATGTTACCTTTATAAAGGTTGTGTCTATCACTAACTGTGCAATTTTATCATCTGGTTTTATGTTGTAGTTTTTCAATTTTCTTCAAATTTCTAATTGTCAATACTTCCAAAGGTAGAGTCCAAATTACTTCAAATAGGACATTGCATTAACCATTCCTAGGGTAATGTTACTCATAATTGCAACTACATGATTGTTCAACATCTTGTATGTCTCACAATCTTTGTCATGGTTCCCAACTTACAACCTCCATAATCCATGAGATTTTCACATGGATCCAATAATATTTGCCCAAATCCTACAGTTGTCCTGGTTAAGGAGATAGAGTTCAGTTAAAATAACTTTTTCCAACTGACATCTTGTTGGATCTTTTTTCAACAACATTCCCCTTTTTTGAATCTAACTCCAGTTATAACTCCTTAACCCTTCATTGTTTTAGCTCCTGTACCCTCTGCTTTAATATCATGTTGGAGTTTTGGTTCGGTTCTACCATCTAACCTATGTAGAAAATATAATCAATTTAGTACAGAACTGATCAAAAACAAGAAATTCTTATTATATTGATATTTAATTACAAATCTTTTATGTACCATACTCTAGTGATATGGAACCTAATAGACAATCTTGGAACTCCCAAACTGTCTCCAGACTGATGAGAACAAAGTAATTTGCAACTTGAAATCACCCTAATTTTTATTAATCATGCAACTTGCTATTATTCTCCTTTGTTTTTAGTTGTATACATCTTTGATAGACACATCTGCGATTCTTTTATGCCTCTAGAATACGAATCACCATGATGGTTAAAACATCCATATGTACAAAACACTCATGGTTACGTACTCCAACATACAAAACGTAGGTAATAATGATTGACACCAGTTGTGTAACATCCTTCTTGTTGAGTTAACAATGAGAGATTAATCCAAAGGAATTTTATGAACACACATATGTACATGGAAAGGTGAACCTTTGACTGTTCTATATGCAACATGTTCTAGCTAGTTCTATCATGTTTTGATCTGCTGGTAAGTTTTATTTCTTTTTTTATCATCATTAAGTGATTGCTTTTCTGGGATTAAAGTAAAGAATGACATAGGTTATCATCATTGATTAGGCATCTACTAGCAATATTGTATCATTTTGTAAGCCTTGGACTTGTTTGAGTTGAGTCAATGCACTTTAAGGATAGTTGAGGTTGAGGTGTTGGTATTTGGTACAAGTTAGTATGCATGCATGCAGATTCAATTCCTCTTACCTTCCAGCTTTCCTTCCTTGGCCTCACATCTCACTGTTCCCCATGCTCTGGAACCTTCTCTAGGCATTGGGAACTCATTTATGGCATGCCCTTGATTTGGAGTTTAATTTGGTGTTGAATGTACAGTCTCCCCTTTGGTGGGGTGTGCTTGTTAAAGTTAGTGTATTCCCTACATTGGTGTTGGGCCAATAGCTAGCACATCCCCTTATACCTCTACCAAAAACTATAAATGCTCAAGCTTGGACCTCATTTGACATCTTTGAATTTGTTTTTGGCTTTCTTTGGTTTTTCAACTCCTCAGTCCCTTAGGTAAGTATATATCTTCTTTCCTTTGTTTTGTATTTTCAAGTTGTTATTTTACCATCCAGCAAAACTTTGTCGGAGTGTTACCATGCTTACGTAGCCTAGAACTGTTTGGCCAATATATAGTCGAGTGTCAACATAGTAAATAAAGTTTGATTTCCATTAATTTTCTATATATGTTTTATAGCCAAAATGATACATTAAAAGAATTATAGTGGAATATAATAGTGCCTCAAGTGTGACTTGAATCAGTAACCTCCTACCTAACAAGACAATGAGTTAACCACTTGGGCCACCTATCACTAATGGTTGTTATGAACATGAATTAAGGAACTCCTTCACAAAAGAATCATCTCTAATTTACATTAGACATGTAAAACCATCTAAATTGACTCTACTTCATTTTCTTTTACTACAAGCACAACCCCTATACCTCTTCCTATATACTTATGCTTATTTTTTTTATCATTTCTATTTTTTTTCTGGATAGCATCACCCAATAAAGGTGCAAGACCAAGCTTTGAGTTAGTGATTTAAAATTCCTCTAAGCAGTTCTAGCAAACCTTGAAAGAGAAATAGTGAAGTATTATAAGGGTCATCACTTAGAAACTCAATGCTTATATTGCTTAGTGGAGTCTTGGGAGGGCTCATAGATAAGTGAAAACCTAACCTTTTTTTTAAGTGGCTACACCTAGGCTCAAACCCAAGTCTAAATGCTTGAAAAATGAGCATTTTACCATCACTCCACATGATGGCCCATAGGAATAGTGACATATAATATAGTTTATAAAATAGAATATTTCACTTACTATAATATTACTCCTTTATATTATTATCGTTATAACAATGCTCCTCCCTCACTTCAAGCATTCCCTCTTATTTAAGTTTCTTAAACAAATTAGGTAAAGAATGCCTATTTCACCCATGCATTTCTATACTACTTGAGAAGATCCAAAGCATTCCCTCTCTTCATCTATCCAACAGCTTTCCTCCTTGGATACATTCTATCAATTAGCCTCCTCTGGTGAAGCTTCTTGAGTCAAGAAGAAGCTCTTCATGTATTAATTTTTGGAAGTAGATTTTCCAACTGAACATTATGCCTGCCCATTATACACGTTCCATATATTTACATGATCTATGTCTTTTGCTTTCCTTTCTTTTATGATATTTGTATTGTAAACATTTTTTGCCCATTTTTTGCCTATTGTTCATGTTGATTGCTGTTCAAGTTAAACTCAGATCTACGAATTTTTTTAGCTTTAATGAATGATAGGTACAAAATGCAATTTTGTATTTTGCCATATTCATTTCAGTATCAGGATTTTAATCTTGGAGAACTAGGAATACAGAGGTTATGTAAAAAGCTCATTTAATGGTTCAAAGGTGTACAAGACGATGTGTAAGGTACCCAATATGTAAATAAATGAACAATAAGAAAAGATAGAATACAAGTGATATCACAGCATCACGTTTACATTGCAAAACTTTTCATCAAAGGCAAACATTCATGAATAAGCAGGTATACTAAATCTCAATGAAGCTATTTCTGCCTGAGAGTCGATCTCATTATATAAGTTTACAATGTGGTTCAATACAAATCCTTGAAAAATCTTTAAGCTATATATGAAAAAGTCTATGAATTAAAAAATAATAATCTTCTCTATGCTTTCTTAGATACAGAAAATTAAAAACAGGAGTCATTTGGAAAAAACAACTGACCTTCCAATAGAACTGAGCCCTATGAAGATTGGTTTGTAACAAATTGAGGGATCTTCCATGACAAATGAAATTAGTTCATCTGGAAAGTGATCGTTAATGGTTTGATGTGATAAGTTCTTACTTCCTGAATGATTAACAGTATCAAGTTCCCAATGTATTGGTGGATACCAGAAGCCACAAGCATATACATTAGCAGGCCAATATCCTATCAAAAATGAAGAAAATTAATAATGCTGCAAGAGTGTAAATGAAAAGTCTTCATTTTAGATTTTTTTAAGGTACGACCTGAGTTCCTAATACCATACATTGCTTTCAAAATTAATTATATTTATCCTTGTACCTGGAAATTCTACAATTTCTTTGCTGAAGCCATATCTGTAGATTTTGAAAAATCAATGTCACAGTTCTTTAAAACTCCAAGAAACATCAGAAATAGAAAATAAAACACTGAAACATCACTTTTAAATTACTTAAGTCTAATAGAAAACAATATGCCAAAACACAAGAAACTTTACATTTGTCCAAGTGAAAATCCAAAGCTGGTCTTCAAAATAATAACAAAATCATCACTTGGTCAATTAGGAATCAATGTAATCCATATAGAGTTGAAGGATCATCACTTGCTTAATTAAACATGATAAAAGAGGCAAATATATTGTACAACTGAGTCTGTGAGGCATAAGTCACTTGGTTAGAGCATGTGGCTTGTAGTCTGTCCATAAGTTATGAGTTCAATCCCATGAGGTATGTTGAGACACTTACCACCTAGGGGGCACAATAAAAATATATGTTCAAGACTATGATGTCATGTAGACAAGTGGCCATAATAAATCTTCATCAAATCCTTTGTGTGCCTTAACAGGTTAGCCCATGTTGATGGGATAAAAGGCACAAAGATGATATCACATAATAAAATAAGGCTTACAGTGGTGTTCATGATATTGTTTAAATCCATTGCTGTGCTGCATTTACATAAAGAAGGCTTAGTGAGGTCCTTGATGCATAACTCACTCTTCATGTTTTGCTGTTTTACCATGAGTGTGCTCAATACTGCCTACATGGGCATAAACCCTCACTCAGCCTACACAATTGGACGTTAGCAGTTTCTTTTACTTGATTGGTAGCCTTCTAGGAAATCTATGAGTGATCAATTTATAAAACACAGGAAATCCACCAATGCACATTAGTGTTTGTTATTAGAAGCCTTTTGTTGCATGGTTTCAATTATTTAACATAACCTATCATGCAGTCCAAAGAATGCCCATATTCTTCCCTTGGCAGTTCTGGGTCTTACATGGAATGTCCCAGAAAGCTGAGTGTAAAGACTCCATACATCCATCACAATTAGAGTTATAAATGACAACATCAAGATTTGAACATGGATCACTTTACAGGGAGACCAATGCCTTACCCATTTAAGCTGTACACATGAGGTCGAATCTACAAACTTTTAATGTCTTGTTAGATTTACCTAAGAACTTAAACTTGGTCTCATTTCTGCATAAAAATTTTTAGAATTCAACCACCCTTTTCTCCTGTTGAAGCATTCAGCACAATGAAATTAATTAATATGAAGCATAAAGTATATTAACAGCTTAAACCAAAAGATTTTTTAAAAAAACATTAAGCTTTTCTCCACATACAATGAATGCTGCTAACTATAACCAGAAATACTTGTCAATGCTTGTCACTGATAAAGAATTCATTCCATTAAAGAGGAATCCCAGGGTTTTCCTTTCTTTACTTTAGAACAAAACATTTCCTATATAACGCACAGATATTTAATGTCTCCTTTTACCTTGAGGACAATCCTGGTTTCATGGGAAATGGAGCACAAACTTTTCAGAAAAAAGGAGAAAATTGAAGCATAAATCGCAATTTTATTATGCCTGGGCCTTCTTCACATTGAACTATTAACTTGTGCTCAAATTAATCTATCTTCAAAATATTAATCATAACATTATACAGATTTCCACAATATAAAAAAATTAATTTGCAAGCTCATCTTTACAAGTATGCTAACATTGCTGTTTCAGGCTGAGAATTCCAGTATACTTCAAAATAAATAGATGCATGTCATCTAATTAATTCTCACTTGTAACGCTGCTAAAGACTTAAGTATCGTGTATCAATTGTTTCAAATTTCATGCTTTTGATCCTACTGTCTCATCAATCCATCTGCAACTCACTGTCATTAATATATTACTCTTTATTTGATACTTGAATGTTTAATGTTTAAAGTCATTGCATGATTCCTAGAATATTTGAATAATTGATTGCTCCAAAATAGTTGATATTACTTACAAAACTAGTGGGGGTTCAGGCCAATTATGCAATACAGGAAGCCCTGTGAATGGATCCTGCAGTGATTAAAAAACACTAAAAGTTAATGGGTAAATTAGCAGTTGTTCTGACTTCTGAATATGGACAGAATCTAAGCAATTACTGCACAATGAAGTGGAAAGTTATCAAAGTTCAAAATTATGTAGCACATAGAAAGCATCATTACATCAATGCCAAAATAGAGACTTGGAGAAATACCCTAGAGTCAAAAGGGTTAAGCAGTGGCAAAAGTAAAACGGAATAGCTCGAGTACATATTTAGTAGAAAAGCAAGTAATAAAGAAACAAAGATTAGAATCTAAAATGAAGAAATTTCTCAATGTAAGGAATTCAAGTAGTTCAAGTGGATGGTGAGATTAACAATGATGTGACATATAGAATTGAAGCAAGATAGAGGAAATGGCAGGAAGTTGGTGGTGTGCTTTGTGATAGAAGAATCCTACTAGATCGAAGGGTAGGTTCTACAAAACTACTATTAGACTTATACTCCTTTATAGTGTGGAATGTTGGCCTATCTAAAACCATCATGCTTAATATGTGCATGTTGTAGAGATGCATGTGCAAGGTGGATGTTGGATGGGAATAAGAAAGTTTGAATCAACTTCTCTCTTATTAGTAAATGTTTAGTAGGAGTTCCCATAGTTGGGAAGATTAAGGAAATTCATCTTAAATGGTATGATAATGTGCTAAGAAGATTAGAGAACACTTTTGTTAGAAGAGGTGCCTTACTAAACTTGAAGGAACCAACAAAGAGGTGGACTAAAATATATTTAGTTTTCTTGCATAAAAAAAGCCATCCAAAATTTGGGTAGTAATGCTTATTTAGCTCTTAATAGAAGTGAACAGCATAAAAAATCTCATATAGATGACTCCATGTAAATGGATAAGGTTAGGATGATGGCGGTGGTGGTGATGATTAGTGCAAAATTAAAGTCACCTACCATGTTATTAGAAAACTCATATCACTTGTTTATAACAACCACATTCACTTATAAGAATAGCTATCACAAACCGTCAAAGGATATGGACTGAGATGTAGACATTCTTTTCGCCATGACACCCAGTGATCCATAAAAAGTGGCCACATCCAGTGTATAACATCATTCCATGACAACTGCGTAAAATTTCAGTGGGAAGTTAAATGTTTAACCTATCACAATACAAGCTCTTTGACGTAAAATTAAACCATAATAATAAAACAAAAACATTCATATTACTCTTTAAAAAATAGCCTTTAAGTAAACATAGTTGTGTCATTAAATAACTCCACCAATGTTAGTCCCAACCCCAAATGAAAAAGGAGGGTTAGCATTAGGTTAGCAATTGGTTGTCAAACCATGTAAAATCTCATGGATGAGTTCTTTTTCAAAATTTGCAGATGCTAGGGCATTCCCCCTCTGCAATGCACAACAATCATATCCCCAATTACCATGGAAAATACAATGCAAAGCAGAAATTGTAAATAAACAAAGATCTAGCTCTTTATAGAGATGAACAATGAAAATGAACTAGAAAGATGATCACAATGAATTGTTTCATTGAATATGAATAATGCAAAGTAGTTTAGTGATTAAAATTGACGGAACAGAAAATAAATACACTTGATAGATTAAAATTACAAATACATTTTAAGGTTTACTAGTGTGACAGGTTTCTTAAGGATTTTTTTAAATGCATTTTATATAAAAGACATTTATAATTTTGAAGTTGTTTAAGAGGTGAAATGGCTTGCTCACTGAAATTAAACCTGTGACCTAGAGTTTCTATGTTGAGACCCAATTACTAGGCTGACACATTATTGTGATCAACCTCAGCTTAAACCAACCTCTGGCTTTATATCATTTCAACATACTTCATAGTGAAACATGATTATATAGTATCTATGATCATTTTTATCTTGATGAATCAAGCTTCAATCAGCAATCATCATATAATTTATCTTGTAGTTCAATATCCAAAAATAATAACTTTTAATACGTGTAAATAATAAATATTGGTTTAGTTTTCTCTATATTAACCGAAATATTTTGAACATTAAAAAATTTTTCCAATCAAAGCAGTCCCTTCATACGACTCTCAAGAGTTTGGAAAAGTTGGAATTTATATCCATATGGGATACCTCAGAAGAAAAAAATGAAAATCTTCAGTTCAAAATAGAAATAGTGGTTAGAGAAAAACCTCGTTGCAAGATGCATTATGGAGCCTCCTGTATAACAATGGATGGATACTCTTGAATTTGTGTTCAAATGTTGATGGTGCACTGTCCAAAAGATGGGAATTTCACAAAATAATCAAAGATTTAAAAAGAAATCATAAATGAAACAAGAATAATGATAGTCTTTCTATGTTAGCAAAACCTTTAAAGAATGAATATCTAGTACTATTTACTGATATGTAAAGTCAATTTTCACATTTTTGTCTACCGAATCATTAATAATAGAATTATGGGAAAATTCTATGCATGACAGTGATAAGAAACAACTATTAAAGCTTTAAGGTAAAGAGGAAGGGCATAGAGTTAATTATCTTTTTCAGAAAATCTTTAGAAAGGAAAGTTATTATACCTATATGGAATGACATATGGAGAAGCAATCACACAACGTACTTGGAAAAGCTCAGCAAGATGCCATCCTTCCTATAAGAAAATGTCAAATTAATTGAAATGGTAAAAGCAAACCTTACATCTTTGCTAATCTCTTTTCACATTTTAACCCAGATGAACACTGAAAAACAACTATGGTGACTTCAAAGCTACTGACCATCACGAGAGCAACTAAAATGAACTAGAACAAATTCATAGCTGCCCAATAATACCAAAGCAAAAAAATTGATGACGATGAAATCACTTTGTGGTTCTGATCCTTTCTCAAAATGTTTCTCAACAGCAGCCAAACACTCTTTCCTATGTTGATATTCAAGAGCCCGTCTTCTCAATACCGAAGAAATTGTTTGCAAGCCTTATCCAAATAATACCCCCAAAAAATCAATATTCCCTTAGTCAAAGAACACTGACATAAGCATAAATATATTTAGTCATGTGTTAGAGCATCAGAAAGCTAAACATCAAATTTAACATTTGAAATAAAAATAAATTATATTTGTTGATGCAACCAGCTGAAAAAAGAAAAAGTAACTTGTGATTAAAGGTATAGATTGCACACCAATCTCAGTTTCTTCACAATAAGTCTCCAGGGGAAGCACTGGTGGGGTTGAGATTGAATAAAATGAAATGTTTACTTCTGAAAGATGTGCATTCAAATGCTGCAAATACAGTGAATGAGGCAGAGTAGAAAGGAAACCAAAATAATTAATAATGATTAGTTAAAATTTGCAATACATACCTCATGGGCAGCATGTGTGACAAACGTAACAGCGTAATTTAAATGCTTGTTTGCAAAATATGATGCAAGAACCTGAAAACAAAACAGTAAAGGATAAACTGGCATTGCAAATGGAAGCATAGAATGCTTCTAGTCTTATGTTCTCAGGCTGGCAAAAACCAGTCAAAAAATACTTGAAACACTTATATACTCAAATTCAAACAATGTTCACCAAGAATAATTGGAATGCAGTAATATTTTCATTGAGGGGAAGCACCTGTGAAACCCAAATTTGGGGTGCTTCATTTTTTTAAAATACATATCCTGCTTTCTGAAAATTACATACTCGAGTATTTACTAAAATAGCTTCACGATACAATTAAATTAGTTGACTAGTTCACTCCAAAACCTATGTACAACATATTTGTAAGACATTTTATTTGATTTTTAAATAAGCAATGTATACTGTCAGAGAATCAAGTGAAGAGAGGAAATTAGAAACTGGAATATATTTAAGTAATAAATGAAACTCTCAAAACAATTCCATGAACGCTGGACTAAAATCATGTGATCAAAGGGTCTAGAGATTCAAAAATTTCATAACAGAATGAATCAGCATTAAGGTGAACTGTTGTCCATGATTCCTTATGTTTGAGTGGAATAACATTTCAAGCAGACTCATATTTACGTCGAATATCAAGTAATTCCCAAAGATTATTATTTCCTATTTAATTTCCCAAAATGGAACATGTAATTGTCCATAATCATCTCTAGCAAATAACTTTTTTTATCAATTCCAATTCCACCAAATATGCAACATTTTCTATTCAAAGAAAGATATGCATAAACTCAAATTCATTTTCATTTTATTTTTGTTCCATCCATTTATTTACTTTCCATACAGTTCATTCATCAACTTTCAACTTATATTTTTAAATTTTGAATAACAGGATGCAGCCATTATATAAGAGATTCTGTTTCCCTAATCCATATATCTTAATTCCATCAAGAAAACTACTTTTCAGAAGTAATTTATTTTTAAAAAACTTATATTTTCTTCATTTTTAAAGTCAGCTATGACCGTGATAGCTAACATTGTATTCTTCTAAGAAACTTCTAGCACTTTAAAAAGGCATTAATCAAATTCTAAAGGAAGTTTTTGGGAAGTTCTCTAATTCTAGTATGCTTTAAAGCTTAGTAGAAAACATCAAGCATCTCACATACCAGAATTCTGCAATTCAATGAAATGGACATAAATAATAGCAGAATCAAACTTGCAAACTGATTAAAGGTCAAATTTTAAAGAAGTTGAAGAATATTCATGTCTACTTCTAAAAAGATACTCTATTTGTTTAAAGTGACTAAAATCTAGTTTAACATTTGCAAACCCATTGCCTAGGCACTCATAACTAACCCATTCATACCCATTTCGCTGTCGATTATTTTTTTGCCTATGGTGAAATAAGCAAATACGACCACATCAATAAATGCAAATGTATTGTTTTCAAAAAAGACAGAATAGGTAATTCGTAAGAAAGATAATAGATTTCGTTGGAATTACACAAAATACCAACTACTGAGCAAAAGACAGAAAGATGCTATTGTTTATGAAACAAAATTTTGCGCCATATTTGAACAACGTACATGAGGTTTTGGTAAGGAACTATTTACCATTCAGAGAGGGATAATAGTTCACTCTTTTTTTTTTCTTTTTTCTTCTGAATTTGTTGCATCAGTCGCTTTAACGATCGTATCAAAAAAACATGCAGTAATCACCGAGTCTTCGGAATGTTATAGCAGTTTGACGATATCAATTAAAAATAGAAGAAAACAAAATAGAATTGTTGCATCAACAATTTCGAGTGTTTGTCTTCACTTGTATTGAATCGTAGTAGTTGAAGCATTTCTTTGATGAAGAGTTATATCTTAGTACATAGAATCATTGAAATAATGGTGGTTGTGTAGTTGTTGGTATATAAGATCTATTCGTTTTGATAAAAGAGCGTTAGAAGACTTACAGCTAGAGGCAAAACGTCACCCTTGGTACCGAATGCCATGAATAAAGCCTTGGGTCTCTCCACCAAAGGCTCTGCGGAATCCATGCAGGTACTTTTGGGCGGTCTGAATAATACTAGAAAACTCGCCTATTTCGAACGGTACACATAGAAAAGCTTGATTGTTTGTCACAGTCAATATTATGCAGCCAATTCATATTAATCCTTTTATCTCCCTCAAATTTCCATGCGGACATTTCCAAATCATTAATCATATGACAAGTTCCAAAGGTTTTTCCATCAGAGATTAATAGGTTGATTCATCTTTTTTGCAGCCTTGGCCTATATGTAGTCTCTAGTACAAAGAACTTTATTCAGCACACTTTGCTACAACTTTATTCAGCACACTTTGCTACAAGAGAGCTCTTTTTTTTAATTCTAGCTATCATCTGATTCATTTGTATTTTTAATTCCAGCGATGATGTGACTTATTTGAATATTTTTTTTCAGTCTAAAGCATCTCTTGTTTTTTTTTTTTTTTCAATTTCAGCTCTTCATTTGATTCCTATTATAGTTGGTCTTTGGCGAGAAGTGAATTTCCTATAGTTGGTCTTTGGTAAGAAGAAAAAGGTGCTTTAGGGCATCCCAATCCACTTTCCTTTCATGTTATTTTTATCTTATACTTAATATATATATATTTTCGGTCGAATGCTCCATGTGTATTTGATGCTCTATTTTAATGAATAAAAAAAATTTAAAAATTAAGTGTGACACCGGCAAACATAAGAAAAAAGAAAATCATATTGGTTATCATTAGTCATAAAAAAACTATATTAGTGGATGGGCCTAATAACCCTAGGTTACAGCTTTGATTGGCCCGTTGTTACCGTACACAACTTTATGCTGGGAGCTAGTAGATTCAAATATGCTTGACAGCATCTTTTTCAACCTTTTACATTTACTATACAAGATATGCATATGATATCTGTCAAAGGTGGAATCCATTTTTGCAGCTTGACTTAACTTAGTGGTGATTGTTGCAATGCATTTTGTGTTTTGCAGTTGTTGGCTGTAAACGAATCTTGTTCTGCTGGATTTCTACAACTCCTTTCACCTCATTATGATTGATTTTTCCGCATGAAAATTTTCTGCATTTCTCATTACTATACCCTTATTAAATTACTTTTCAATTATTTAAGCATTTGGATGGTTTGCTGCGCAAAACAAACTTTGCAGGAGAACACGCGGCTTTGGTTTGTGCCCATTGGTCTGTAGTGCTTGAACCTGGCAGTTGCTTTCTTCACTTATTTCATGTCATTTGTTTTTTTCTTCCTTCACTGATTCAATGTTTAACAGTGCATAAATATTTTTCCCTTGCATTTTAAAGAGATGAGAGTTTAAAATTAACCCATGGTTTTATCTTTAATAATCCAACAGATTTTAAGGGTCTCTAGACTTAAAGCATTTCAGTTTTGGTTTACATTTTAAAGAACGGAGAGTTTAAAGTAAAACTATGCATTCGTATGGTTTTATCTCTTATATCTTAAGGGTCTCCAAACTTAATAAAAAGCATTTTAATCTCACATGTTTAGTTAAGGAGATTAAAGGATTTTTATCTCTTTTTTATTGGAAAATTTTAAAAATATAAAATGTATTTCCACAACTCTTTTTAATTTTCATGTCTAAAATGTTAGGATCCATAGAAAAACAAACTATACCATATCTTTAATATACCATGGAAAGCCAAATAGAATCCATGATCTATCTATTGAACAATATTTTAATTTAAATTCTTACTAATTTAATATTACTTCCTATTTTAAGTCATATAAATCAAACTATAATATATATTATATTTAGAGTGAAAAGATCATGGGGAAGAGGATGGTCCAGAAGATGAACAACATATTGCATATGATTGAAATAAAGAAGGAGATCCTACATAAGGAAATCCTGGATGACATTCCCCTGTACAAAAAATGCATTCCAACACTAAGTAACAATTATTTTTCCTTTCAAAATCCAACAAACTAGGTTGTTGGTGTTGCCTACCAATCAAAGTAGGATTTGCAAATGTATATTGAGCAAAAATAATTGATATTAGAATAAAGAAAAAAACTAAATGCATCTTCATTTGATTCACCATGATTTCAATGTATGCTTGATAACAAGACTCTAAATCCTTTTATAGCATTAAAGGATGAGATCACAACTCTTAGCATGGGATAATAGCTCTTAGTGATGCCACAAGAGAACAACTCATAAAGTAATTGAAGTTGTTATAAAATGCTTTCCATAAATCTTGACTTAACTCAACCTTCCAATATTTAAAGTTTTAAACTATGAGATAACATCTCTTAGTATGAGATAATAGCTCTTAGTGATACTATGAGATAACAACTCATAACATGAGATAATAACTCTTAGTGATCATCCTAAAACAATTAATAATTGAAGTTGCTATAAAATACTTTCCATAAATCTTGACTTAACTCAGCCTTCCAATATTTAAAGTTTTCAACATACATCGAAATTATTCTATGTATTTATAGATAACTAGTAATCGTTTAAATCTACTTTGATTTAAATTAAACTTCAAAAATTTTGGATGAACTTAGGCCATTTTTTAAAATATTATGTGAATTGATTTGTAAAAGTTATACACATGAATAATCACATTAGTAACCAATAATAGAGAAAATGTGAGTTTTTTATGTACCTTCACTTAACTTCCCAACTATTTCAAATATTTAAACATAATAATGTTTAAAAACTTTTCTACACGTGAAAATGACTAAGATATGCATGAACTTAAGTAAGATAGAAGCAAGTACATTAACCTAATATGAGTGGTATTTTATGTCTTTTTAATAAAACATTTGAAGGTAACACCATCTTTATCATAGGGATAAAAATATGAACTAAAGGAAAACTATACACTAGTAAATTTATTAAGAATAAAGAATCTAATACTAATATTCCAATGCACGTATAGCTATTAATTCATGTGACAATGAAGAACAATGATTCGTTATAATTGAGTAGCACTAATGTCAATGCAAAATTATATATATAACATAAATGGTAACAAACTAACTACCATCATGTGATATTGAAGAGGTATTTCCATGCAACTCTAATTAATTATCATTTCCCTTTGATTCACTAACTAAATCTTTTACTACAAGAGTGTTCTAAACTATTCTAACTACAAGAGTGTTCTAAACTATTCTAAACTAGGGATGATAACATGCTACCTTTGTAACAACTATTCAATTATACATTAGCATAGTAATATTTTCTAACTTCCTATAATCATTCTCTATATTTTGTTTAGTACTACAAATAGTGCAAAAGTATAAAGTGCATTTTGTTTTCATAAGTATTTCACTTAATTATTTAATTGCACTCTAGTTTATAGGACATACCCATCTATTTTACCTACCTTTAATTTTCCTATCCATGTTCCTTTGCATAATCATCTCCTTCTATATTGTTGCCTTTTATAACATTGTTATGTCAATTGCTAATAGAGTATCTTTATCTATTTTATAGACCAAATAATGTTTAAACATACAAAGATTGTATGTTATGATTCTATTTTGATTGTTATAAAATAAGAGTTACTAAATAGGGAAAAAGAAGCCAAAACAATTCCAACAATGGAATTAGCATTAGATTATTAGGCTACAATTGAGTCTTACAATTCAAGAATTTTGAGTATATTTTGAAGGGTTTACAGTTGTGATGAAAATTAATAAAAAGTACAACACATTAATTATGGTATTTAAAAAAAACAATCTCCTATAGAAGTATCTTTGAAATATCAAATAGAGAATATGCTTAAGAGGAGGATAGGAACATTGTAGAAAATATCAACAAAATGGACAATGAGATTACTAAGCAAATTTAAAAGGATATAATTAATTGAGTTATATGATGCATGGTTAACTTATCATTTTAGATCTTGCCACATAAAGAAGACTTTTGGCAAAAGCTCTAAAATATGTTGTTCAAAAGGGTAAGAAACAAGAAGCTGGTTAATAGCTTCAACTTTCTTGAAATATGAACATGTATTATTTTGAACAATGCATAAAAGTTACAAAGTGAGACATACTTTAATAACTTGATGGCTACAATGTTAATGGTGGGCTAAGAATAAAATCATATAAGTTAACATGGAGTGATGTTTGATTAATGGGCTACAAATTGAAATGCTATGTTTCTCCATACAAAGTCCATACATGGTTTTCAAGATGATTTTCATATGTTAGGAATGCTAAATGTTACTAGAAGAGATAAATTGCATAATGTAGATATTAAAGTAAGACTTAGAGTAACTGCTATTTCAAATAAGTTATAACAATAGCAGCATAGATAGTTTGGGCATGTGCAAAAAAGATTACACAATAAGTCTATAAAAAAAGATTGCTACATTACTATTTTAGGAAAGTCACCAAAGGAGGACAAAAAAAGATATGGGAAAAAATATGAAAATGATTTGAAGAAACTTCAAATAAACAAAGATCTAGCTCTTCATACAAGGAAACAGTGAAAAAGAACTAGGCTAGGATAATGATTTTCATATATTAGAAATAAAATTTTAGTGATCTATTGAAAATTCATGGTGCTTAACTAGAATTCCTTTGATTGGATGACAAAGTCAAATTTTGACAGACTACGATATTAGATATATGATATTGTAGCTCCAATATCGCACTAGCTACGTCATTGTATATGCGATATCACAAGATGTGTGCAAGCCTATAAATATAACACTTAGGCGCATGGATCAACAATAGATTTCATTCCATGGTAGCAAAATCCTTTTAGTTTGTTTTCATGAGTTAGTCTTTAGCACTTAGAAGTGTGAATGCCTACAATGTAGTGTGATGTAGTGTACAAAGTCTTTATCCAAGCATCTTGTACTTGGGCACAAGTGTGAGTAGCAATAAAGATCGAGCTATTTCATACTATTGCAGCATTCTCCTAGTTTACTTCTTTACTTAGAATAATGTTTACCGTTTCCACTTAGATTACCAATTATTGCTTTCCTCATTAGTGTTTACTATCCCATGCATTTTACTTTTACTATTATTAAGAGAAATGGATATGACTAGTTTCGAGCATAAAGTGTGATTATTTGGTAACCTAGTAGTATTATTGCTTGGTTTGCCTAGTAGTGAAGTACTTGGTAATCCCAGTAACAGTTACATAAGCCTAAGATGTGTGCGTAAAATCAGGAATGGATATCCATTGCCTTAGGCTAGAATAGATTCATTTAGTTATTTTCCTTAGGATTAGAAGCTATTTTCACTTTACCATATTTGCTAGGAGGAATGGCCTATTAACATTAAGATATCATATACCTCACTATGAGCTAAAGCATACACATAGACTACACTAGCTTCACATGGGAAGACAATGATCATAGACTAAAATCAATTACTAGCATATTCACAGTGCCTCATCCATGGATTACGATCTGGTCACGCGTGAGCACCTGTGACTTGTATGATTAGGTGTTGGATTACTCCACCACTCATCATTGACATTGTTGCCATGGATAAGTCAATATATGTTGAGTAATTGATTTTCTAAAGTTCATTGTATTATAAATTCAATGTTGAATTCATAATTTTCTAATAACTTTAAAAGTAAGCATACTTAACTAAACATCTTAAACCACAACATGGATTCAAACAAAGATACATCATCACTTTCCTAAGAGATAAATAGGGGTAATGATAGAATTAGCAATGAAGAAGAATGGGGGATGCCAATATAAACAAGAATTACATATGCTCACACTGATCCTTATCATCCAAATTTCACTTTCATCTTTCATTAGGACAATTAAATGAGGTGGAGAGACATACAAGGCAACATAGTCCAGCCTCTAAAATGTGTAGCACTGAACATGCTCCAAACAGCCTTTAGGGGGATGAATCTAAACTAAATCCACGAAGGGTACTAGGTGACTAAACACATGACAAGGCCCTATGAACCCACAAAGGAACAAATAAGGAGAGATGCTGCCATGGAAATCAAACATGTACACAACAAGGGGAAGTAGGTTAACACTCCTGTTGTCTTAGAGGAACTTGATGCTGATACGTTTATTGAAGAACAACTCAACCAAAATCATGAATAGCCTTCAAAAACACCTATCATCAGGCTTGAGAAACCTATCAAAGTTCAACAGTGGAGACACCTAAGAGGGAGGCAATTGGCTCAAAGTAAAAGTAGGACTTAAGGCCAAGAGTTTCTGCTAGATCCTACAAAGGAGAATACAAGAGTCATGAAAGAAGGACAAGTTGACACCGTTATCCTATTACCTCATCTGCATCATCATGATCATCGATGGACTCTAATAGAAGAAGAAAAAGATACAAAGACTATGACAGGGAAGAAAAGAGACCTCATGATTACCATGACTACTGATGAGTCATGAATTTACTAGCTGTGATATCGCAACTGTGATATCACAGCCTTGTTGTATCAGTAGCCGCGATATTGCATGGGTCGCGATATCGCAGCCGACGCGATATCGCATCCCCTGCAATATCACATAGGCGATATCGCAGTGCACCGCCATATCTATAAATAAGAGGTGGCTTTCCTAGTTTTAGGCATCCCAGAATAGAGTAGTGATGCTCTGGCAGTTTGATCCCTCCAAAGTTAGATTTTTCCCGTGTCTACCCGCAGTGTGGTGAATGTAATTGTACAGTGTCTTTATTCAAGTGTGCTGAACTTGGACACGCACATGATCGACAATAAAGATCGAGATTACTTCATCATTGTAGCATTCACTTTGTTATTTATTTATCTGTTATTTATTTAATGTTATTTACTATTTCTCTCTCTCACCCTTAAACTCCTAGATCGCGGAACGAGTACGACTTGATTACGAGCATTTAAGTGTGACTGCTTGGTAGCCTAGTGGTGTAGCTAGGATCTACGCTTGGTAGTCCCAATGGTAGTCATGCATGAGGTCCAAGATGTGTACGGTTGATCAAGGAATCGGCTGCTCGTTGCACTTAGGCTAGATTAGATTTTCTTACCCTTTTCCGCCTAGCTTAGATTAGTTAATTATTATTTTCCACTGCCTTCAGGAGTAGCATTAGGTTAGAACACATCATACACCTCATCTGGACTAAACCATACGTGACAAGTACAATACTAGTCTAGGTGGGAAGACAGCGAATTGCGACCTAAGGATAACTATCTCAGTGCCACAACTAGTCCGTCCGTAGAGTTCGACCGGATCGCGTGTGCAACGCTCGTTTCGTATGGTTAAGTGTAGGGGTACCTCTGCCACTCATCAACTATTATTTAAGACACTCTGATATGAAAGATGAAGAATATGAATGAAGAAGATGAAGTGATCAAAGAGAGGATCAAGAAAGATACGAGCATAGAAGGAGGCACCACTACAATAGAGCACACGAACTCGATCATGATGGTGAACCCTTGATGACAATCTAAAGCATGATTAACATCTAGGAAGTTGTTTACATTCTAACCAAGCACATGAGGGATAGCCGTATCAAACGGCTCAATATGAATAATTGTTAATGTCAACCTAGCCCATGCTAGGCACAGGGCCATGTTTAAATATGTTCAAATACAGTGAAAATTAAAAAAAATCCTATTAGTCTATTATCTCTACCAATAGGCAATTATTCATTAACAATATTAAAATTTATGTTAATCATTTGCTTGAAATAAAAAATTGAAATTATCAAATAAAAATCAAAAATAAAATAAAATAAACAAACAAAACAAAAAAGAAAGAATAAGAAAAGAAAAGGAAGACATGAGATAGCATCTACACGTTTGGCCTGTAGAGTTAGCACTAAAATTCACAAATGTAGGCATAGTTGGATATGGTAAAGTGATAGAGGCATTGAAAAGCATACACAACACTCTTGACATTGGCAGTCATAATCCTGCATTTGCTTGCATGCATACAAGTGTAACATGCATGAAACTCATTACTTGTTCTTCAAGATAATTCAATTTAATGCTTACATCAACTATATTAAAAATGTCGCCCTCCTGAAATAATCTCCATGTTTGACATAAAAATTTTAAAAATAACACAAATATTTTCGGTAAGTTAATCTATATTAAAGTTCAAATTAAAATGTAATAATAACAGTGTCTATTGCAGGCTTTAGATCTAAAGAGCTGAGTTTACCTATGCTAGAATACTTTGTCCATTGAATGAGTCAATGTCATTGTTATTTCTTCTACAAATTATTTCCATAAGGAGAATACCAAAACTATAGACATCTGTCTTTTTCAAATAATTGTCCTTGCATTGCATGCTCTGGTGCCATGTATCCACTGATAAAAGAATAATGATTATAATCGCAAGAAAAATATTTTATCTATTATTAGCATAATTTAATTACTTTTATTTTTTATTAAATCATTATTTTGATCTTGATTTTTTACTAGGTACCATGTTTCTGGTGAGAATCCAAGATTAGGTATTATAGAATAACTTCACTAAACCAAGATTTGCAATCTTAGCTTTTGGTGCAAGAAATTGAATGAAGAGGTTTTTGAAGTAGGGAACATGGGGTGGTGGACGATGGCCATTCATGGCTATGAAAGTGGAGAGAGTGGGCATTATGTAGAGAGGTGGCAAATGTTTCAGAAGTAATGGTGGCAGTTACACTAAATGTATGGGCATTACCATAGAACGTGGACGTTCATGGTATTTTGATGGTAGCAATTACTCAATAGCAGCTATAAAAGACAAAAGCACCCACTATGAAAAGGAGATAAGTCTCCCAGGGAAGGAGGATGCCTACTTCCTCTCCAACCGGTAGCAATTTCCCCCTTTCTTTTCTTTTATTTTGCAGATTACAAGATAGGAGGCAATAACTCTGATCCACAGGGGTAGTAACGGAGATGCATTGTAGGTAGTTGCTAGGCTAGGTAAGATCTGATAGCCTTCTCTCTCTATAGGGCTAGGATTGATGTTAGCTAGTGGTTAACTCTCAACACTACAACAGGCTTTCCTCTTTTGCATGATGCACGCGACTACAGTAGGTGGTGGTCTCTTTCCTTTTTTTGGTAGACAATTTCTATTTCTTTGGGGTGTAGTGTGCATGCACGGTAGGGGCAGGTGAGCTTGGGCCTCCTCTTCTCCCAACTGTAGCAATTTGTTCCTTTTTCCCAAAGACAACAAGCAAGTGGCAAATAGTAGGGATCTCCCTCTCTCTCTCTCTCTCCACAATAGCAACAACTGTAATAGTAGAGACTAAGAGGGAGGTAGCACCTCCCCATAGTAGTCTCTTTCTCTTTCTCTCTCTTCCTCTTTTATGGCAGTCATGGTGTTCTTGCCCAGCAGTGGATACCATCAGTAGCGACAAACCAGCAGCATCAGTGAGACCAGGGAAAATTCATTTTTTAGTTACTTATTGTGTTTAAGACAATCATTTAATTTAAATTCTAAAATTATTTTTTAGTTTATTATTTTTCAAAAGGCCACATAGCCCTCTCCAGCTAAGACTATTCCTAGGTTTTCGTACCCATACAGAGGCACCATAGGTAATAGTCTCCTAAAATGAGTTTTCCTTCCTCATGTTGGTGTGTCCAAATTTTATGCATCAACACCTTTTTGGTGCTAGAAGAAGGGCCATTTTTTCAAAATTTTTTATCCCATTTTCTAAAATATCTATTTTCTATCCTTTTTTAGTCCCTATTCTATTTTCATTTCCCAAAAATTTCATTTTCCTTGTTTCAAACTTGTTTTATTTAAAATTTTTGTTTTTAGTCATTGTCTTGAAAAATCTTTTTAAAGAATTTTTGAGCTCTTCTATTTTTGATCTCAAAAGTTTGTCTCCTAAAAATTTTTAAGTCTCATCATCCATTTTTGCTCTTTTCTAAAAACCCTCATTTTCCAATTCCATTTTTGATGAATCGTGGTTTGTCAGGTGTTGATATCGAACCCTTGATATCAGACCCTCAATATCAGGTATGTGATATCGTAGCTTGGATAATGATATCAGATACACGATATTATGATTCCTGTGTAAGCCTATAAATACACATTTGGACGCATGGGAAGGGGGAAGCTAATTAGTATTAGAGTAGAGTCTTTTTTGTTAATTTCAATTCATTTCAATCCTTTCCTAGTGCATGCCCATAGTGTGATGATTGTAATTGTATGGCACCTTTATTCGAGTGTGACGTACTTGGACACACACATGATCAGAAATAAAGATTGAGATTACTTCATCATTGTAGCATTCACTTAGTTTTAATTGTTTAATTGTTATTGTTATTTATTATTTCCCTAATTACCCTTTCTTTACTGCCATTTACTATTCCTGTTGTTTAACATGGAATGAGTGTGGCTTAATCATGAACATTTAAGTGTAACTACTTGGTAGCCTAGTAGCATATCTAGAAGCACTCAAGTAATAGATGCTCGGTAATCCCAGAAGTAGTGCACGACATCCAAGATGCACATGGATGATTAAGGGACAGATGCTCATCGCACTTAGGCTAGTTAGATTTTTCTTCACGTTGCCTATTAGCTTAAAACAAGATTATTTTCCATTGTCTCTAGAAGTAGCATTAGTCTAGGATCATATCATACACCTCACTTTAGACTAAACCATACATTACAAAGCAAATATTAGTTTAGGTGGGAAGACAGTGAACTGTGATCAACGTGTAACTATCTAGATACCACAACTAGTCCATCTGCGGAGTTTGACCAGATTGTGCGTACATGCTTGTATTCATATGTGATGAGTGGCGAGGAACCCCTACACTCAACCATACGAAACGAGCGTAGCATGCGTGATCCGGTCAAACTTCATAGACTAAATGCCTAAACGCCCCATGGAACACTTGGGGTTAATCATTCGTTGTCTTCCCAGACTTACTTGTTGTTGTCACGGTGTATGGTTAAGTAAGTCTGAGGTATATGATTTTTTTGGTCTTTTC